>PPHD01016321.1:0-15623 GCA_002909625.1 Bambusicola thoracicus
CAGGTCCTTCCCTGCAGAGCTGCTCTCAAGGACTGCTCCTTCCAGTCTGTACAGATGCCTGGGGTTCCTCCGGCCCAAGAGCAAAACCCTGCACTTTGCCGTATTGAACCTCATTAGGTTCACCCGGGCCCACCTTTCGAGTCTGTAAAGGTCCCTCTGAATGGCATCCCTTCCTTCCTCCGTGTCAACCACACCACTCAGCTTGGTGTCGTCAGCAAATTTGCTGAGGGTGCACTCGATAATGTGGAGGGATTATTTGAGATGCACAGGGCCATTTTCCTTCTGGTGCCACAACTAGCCTGAGTGCTGCTTACTGGGGCATCTCTAAACCCTGTTCCACTATGTGGCTGGACCAAGCTGGAAGATTCCAAACTGTTGCAGACACTTAGACATAATTGCACATATAAAACTCTGATCTTGAGATGCTGCTGACCCATAAGGAATCCCACAGAAATCAGTTTTATAATAAAACCTTGGTTATACGGCAAAGATACTACTAAGAAAGTCACCTACATTTCTAAATGAAAACTTAAAAATGCAGTGAGCTCACTTATTTCATGACTACTACCAGCAGAATCTTGATCTTATTAAAATGCCAGGATTCCGTGAAGTGGTCTGAAATAGCATTCATTATTCTTTATGCTGAATATCTGATATCAGAACTAAGGCATGTCAAATTTAAACACTGTTATATCTCAGTATTTTTGCTTTTGATATACACAGATGAATTCTTCAAATAAATTTCAAAACCTACCTGCTGTGCTTGATTCCCAGGAGTATAGCAGGTATCTCAGCGATTCCTCCTCAGCTATTTGGAGTAACATGTTCAGGGCGACGAGCAAATCTCATCTTCAGTGATACCCAGAGCCCAGTATTTCTTTCTGGTCATACAAAGAACCTTGACGCAGAATACCTGTTAAAAAAGAGAGAAGATCAAGATCCTTCACTTCTGAGCATGGAGGGAGACTTTTTTTTCAGCAAGGCACGTGCCAAAGTAATAAAGATCCTCCACTTCTGAGCAGGGAGGGAGAATTTTTTTTCAGCAAGGCACTTGCCAAAGTAATAACATTAAAGATAATTTTCAAGTGGGAGAGGGAAGCGGAAAAATGGGGCTCTAGCACATTTGGGGCAAATCTCTTTTTACTGTCTGCTTGTCATCACATGAGTTTAATGCTGGAAGCAGAAACAAACACCCTGTCAAAATACTTCAGGCATCTGCTACTTAAATAGATCTCTTTGACAGGTGAAACAACAGAGTTGGAGAAGGGGGGAAACAGTGATGTGTATTTATTAACAACATAAGCATTTTAAAAATCTTCAGCAGGTCAATAGGAATGTACTTTCAGGATGATTTCACACTGAAAAGAAATCCACAGACTTATAGGTAAAGCCATGTTGAGAATCAATAAGTCAGCAAAGGGGAATTTGGGGCAGTCAGTGGTACCTGTCTGGGCTTTAAAGCAGGAAAGCCTTTGAAGTTGCAGACGGCCAATAAAAATGCAGCTGGCATGCAAGGCTTATACATCTCAGCACAGTATTTATATTAGTAATGTTTAAGCCAAAGTTGACCAGTTTGAGAATATGTGGTTAGCTTTAATGCACATACAATTTGTAATCAGGCTGGTCGCTGCTTCAACACATACAATCTGAACAGCATAGACAGCATATTTATTGCACATTCACACTTCCAAGGAGAGATCAACTGCCCATCTTTACATCTCCCTGCTTAACAGTGTTTTCTAAACTGTCCACTTTTGGCTTTGCTATGAATACATATACTTTTAAAGTCAATTATGTTTTGTGTTAAACATGCAAAATATACTTCACAACTCTTTGATTATAATACCACAGGAAACTCTCATGCTCATTTTTTTTTTCTGTAAAAACACTTCTATAGAATGTATATTATTTTTGAGAAGAACTTCTATTTTGGATTAGATTTTACTGTATCGTTTATCAGATATGCAGTCCTCTAACAATGACTAACTACAAATCCTATCTGTATCTTAATAAATTTATTCAGATGTATATATGCTGGAAGGAAAGGAGGTGCTTCTTCAGCATTTCATTGGTAGAACGGCCTCCCAGTGAAAGCAGAACTGGTCCAGTAAAATAACAATGTCTGCTATTTTGACTTTCATCTTTACGTGTACAGATTTCAGGGTTTCCAACTGATCTGACAGAACACTTCCTGCTCAGGAAATAAACGTGTCAAATGATTTCTTGATTTAAAGTGATGGATCACAGTAGTTCTCTGTACTGCAGGGGTGCTATTCTCATAAAACATATGCAACCTTTATTACTGAAATGAAGGGGAATTACTCCAATATCACTTAGGGCAATTTCCTCAGCAGTCATCACATATCTCCAATGTTACAAATCCCAAAAGGAGCAGAAGGAGGAGTGCGAGCTGGAGGTAGTTTGAATTCTCTGTTTATTTTGGTGGGGGAGAAAGGAAAACCAGCATATGTTTGGAATCAGTATAGTTCAATTTAAAAGAAGAAATTAAAGACCTTCTTGAAAATAAAAGAAACACAGACAGAGTTAAAGTTCTGTGTCTTACACAAGCTTTATGACATTTATTTCTAGAATCTCTGTGATGCTTATAAAGTTCAATACAAAGTTGATGCAGTGGTAAATGAGGGTAATGATAGGTCTTTCATACAATATGATCTAAATTGACTAACGAAAAGGGAGGAAAATCACGTTTTTAAATAATATTCATCTCAACCTTAAAACTCAGAAAAAAGAACGAGATCTTTCATATATGGTTGAAAACAAGAGGTCAGTGTCTTGAAAAAGAATTAAAAGGGGAAGAAAAAGCACTGATTTACCAGGTATGTAACTAAGCAGGGTAGAGGGCAATATGTCTAGGTCAATCAAGCAGAAGAGTATTTAGTAACACTAGTGAGGGCTTCCTTCCTATCATTTGTAGCAAATGCAATGTCCTCATCACTGTGGGCCAACAGCAAGTAAGAAAAAACATTCCAAGCGTGTCTTAATGCATAATACTGGAAAAGAAGATGAAAATGAAAAATGGCTTGAAAATACTAAGAATGCTGTGTATGCTCTAGAACCGGAGTCTAATGGAAATCTACTGATCGAGGATATTTGCAGATGTGAAGAGAACTTGGTCATAGTCTGCACATACTCACAGTGAAGCAGATATATGAAAGTAGAGGGCACTTTCATGCACTAGGCAGACATAATAAGATTTCAGATTCGATATAGGAATTTAATTGAAATTGTATGACCTGTCTCAGATAAAGTGATCACAGTGACTACCTCCTTTCTTACTACTAGAGAACAGCTTTTTGCTAGTTTTCCACAAAAAGCAAAATCAGTACTTCTAGCAGGAGGAAAACAAATTGACTTGTGTCATCACTCTCAGCAAAAGACAGAGATGTTCAAGGAGAGTTGCGTAAGATGAACAGTTGAGAAAAGATCTCAGAAATCCTACATTATTCCCTTAAAACAACCTGCTTTTCTTTGAGTAACCAGATAATCCACAGGTTTAGCATTCAAAGAAAGCCTGACACAGACACTCACCTGCAGTTTGTAATTCCCTTCCTGTACTAATAAGATGTGTAGGAATAGAAAGGATCTCATTTTATCTTATTTCCTTGCAGCATCATTTTTGAATCAAAGTGCTATAGTCAATGCCTTGCAGGTTCTCCTCTAGGCCATAACTGGGCTGCTCCTATTTGCTCCATGGTTGCTGAAAGAGACTTCTCAAGCTTGATTCCTACAGCTTACCCATAATTCATGAAATTAGCTGGAATTTAAAAGGTGAAGTCACCTACTGCATAACTGACATAAGCATTCACATGCTTATATGAAGACAACCTAGGACTTGGTCTTTTGACTCAGTGTTTACCCTCATACTCACCACACAAGCACAGCAAGAAAGCACATCTGTTCTAGTTCTTGTGCAGTGAGTACAACAATATGCAATCTACTTGACTACAACAGAATTGCTAAAATAACACAGGCACTCCTTACCAGCAAATACAGGAAGAGGGAGGAATGTAATTCAGAGGGATGTTCATTCTTGGCTATGTAAAAACTAGCAACCACCATGTGAATTTGGTCTGGGACAACTCCTGTAATTGCATCCTATATTTGCTAGACAGGTTTTTGTCAAAAAGCTGAACAACTTACCACAGAAAAAGGAACAGAGGCGACTTGTTTTCTTGCCTTTTTCCTGAAAGAAAAGATACCAAAAAAGTTACTGAAGGAAATTTATTCTACAAATAAACCAATCCCAGTAAAGTGGCTTTGAAAAGTATCAACTACAATTGAAAAGGGGAGGGCTTTTGATTGCTATTTTGGAAGAATTCTAAAGAGTTCTAAAGAAATTGATGTGCATGAAGATATTGCCTTAAGACATAGGGCATGTGACTATTCCAAAAAATTATTTCATGGAAGTCCACCAGACTACTAAGTCATCTTGCATTTTATATGATCTAGAAATGTAAAACACAAGACTAGACAAAGGAGGCATCAAGTCAATTTTGAAGGAGAAAATATCAAGAAAAATACCATGTTTTAGAAGCAGGAGAGGAAACAAATTGCTTTTTAATTTCCTGCTCATATTACTTCAGAACTTCAACTCACTGCAATCAGAAGCCCTTGGGAGTTGACACTGAAAAACACTTCTCCTTCCTGAGGAGCTCCTCATTAAGTGCAGGAGACAGAGTTGGCAGAAAACCCAAAGTGGTTTATCCATCTTCAGTCCATAGGACAGTGACAAAAGCAAGTTTAGAAAGGCCCTTCATTGACTTCCAGTTCACATCCGTCTTTTGGTTTCCTATCCTCTTCAACAAGATGTGCTGTTAACATCGGTAGCAAGTGGTTCTTTAGAAACAATCAGATTTCATTAACAGGAAAAAAGCTGTGAAAAATACTTATTAGAAGGAGGGAGGGGAAAAGTACACGAATTAGCAACAAGTCTGCCTGTTTTAGCAAGTGAACACTTCAGCCTGCTGTGCATAGGAGGCTAAAGTATAAATGACAAGATAGCTACCAACTACAGCTCCTCTTTCCATGAAACATGAGATTTAGTTTAATTTTCTCTCAAGAAAAACATTAAAAGCCACAAACTTATATTTGTATCTTAAGCAAAGTTGTACTTTTCATTTTAGCAAATAGAAATAATCCTCTCATTGGTATCCGCAACACCATAAGAGTATGAATTATTGATACTCTTTGACTTTAATATTTTATGCTGCTGTGAAAATAGATAGCAGAGCCAAATTGCAGTCTGCAACTAAGTTATGAAGGTCATCTAAAAGAATGCCAAGCAACCAACTTCTGCTTCTCTAGATCAAAAGAAGGTCTGCAAATTTTCAGTTGACTTATACTTTATTACTTATTAGCCATGCACAGCTGAGCAAGGTTTGAAATAAAACACTAGAATATGAAATGCATTCCAGGAAAAAGGCTCACTGTTATCAGTACATGCTATTGGCTGCAGCATTTTGTAATGATTGTAATTTTCTGTGACAAACATTTACTTTTTTGACAAAGTTCAAACCAACTTCTTGCAAAATACACTGAAGTAATATCCAAGTGGCAATGCTAATTGCAAGCTTACTAAGTAAAAACACAAAGTGTAGCTGAAGATGGTGACCAAAAGGTCATTAACTGCTGATGTTTCAGATTTCTCAGAGATCTTTACAATAAGGAATCATATTCAATAGCTTACAACACCATCTACGATACTTGAGAAAAAATAGCATCTGTAGCACAGCTGGAACAGCTGTGTTGGAAAATCAATCATCGCCTGGCAACTGAACAACTGATTTTCCATCAATCAATACACAAGGCATTCTGTTAGGTTTATAAAACACATAAATTTGTTGCAGTATCTGCAAATGCAATAAGTGGGTTAGAAATGTAAGAGCAATAGATAAAAGACAGGTTTAAAGCAGCTATCAAGCTTAATATGAAAAAAGCAGTATTTATGCATGCTATATATACAATATTATGGTAACGAACAGATGAACTGCTCAGTGTGATTAACTCTGACAACAGATAGAGCCGAGCGTAATCCAGAAACAAGGACTCATTCCACCAGAGCAAACATATTGTACTACAGAACTCTGTAATTTTTCTTTTTGATAAAATAGACATTCATGGAAACAGTTACTTCTACTTGTGCCAAGAACTCATAAATCCCTGTAAAATCCTGCAGCTTAAGCTGTTTTCTAGAATTTTATTGGTCTAAGTGAGCCCATCAGTAATACTGCAAATCTTATCATTCTGTTGAGATAACACCACTTCTTACAATAATTTCTCCAAGCTCATTTTTAAAGGACAATAAAGATGTTAACTGTTCTAAGTCCAACATAAAAGGTGAGGGTGGGGGAGTTAAACCAGAAATTGTACAAGCTATTACTACAGCTATGATATTTTAATACTCATAAAACATGAACCTATTGCTGAATGTCAAGCCTCAGAAAACAGGCAGAGATACATCTGTGTGTGAAGTAATAGCCATACTTATTCACGTCGTCCAACAGCCCTGATAGCCAACACAACAGCCCAAGCTGGCGATCCTTGATGAGGTGATTTCCTTCCCTTTGGACATGGCTGCTCCCTTTGGGCATGGCCATCTAGAAGGCAATAGTCTCATCATATAGACCTTCCCATGTAATGTTTGGAACCTCCATCACTCCATTTAATTCAGGAGCACTTCCTATACTCTGCTGACCCAAGTCTTTCTTCTTGGTGTCCTTCAAACCACTCCAGGGTGGCATCAACTTGGTTCACAGCTGTGAGATATTTCATGGTCTTAGGAAAATGAAGCTAACAAAGATCCACCCAACACACCTGCCTCAAGCATGCCCAGTGGAAGAAATATTATGACGGTTTTAGAAGAACATAGTGAATGCAGCTAATGTTTAGTATTGCACAAAGAATGAGCCAGTTAGTTATTAATACAGCCAGGGAACTGCAGACAGAATGATAAGGTAGGTGTAGACAATTCAGAACATAGAAAAGGTGCTTTCAACATTAATTATTATAAAACTGTTAGTATAATTGATAAAACCCTTACGAAAATAACCTTCTGGGCACCTGGGAGATATACAAGAAATAGCACAGAGGAAGTTTCCTCTACAGAATGAGTCATTTTCTAATTCAGACATTATGTGATCCACTTAATCCTTTCATCAGTTATGGGATTGCTTCAAACAGTTGATTTGATACAGTTATTTCTAAGGCTGATAGGTTTACTAGTCACTATGCCATATACTGAAGACTTAAAATATGAAGACTATAGTGGTCTACCAGAAAAAAACATAAGTCTGGTAAAAAGCAGCTTTATCTTTACATGATCCTCAGCAGTGAAATCCTACAACGTGGTGCCATCGTATACAGTCCTATAACAATACAAAGACTGAAAGTGTCTGATTTAGCCAGACCAATCCAGATAGCACATCAGCAATGACGTTTTAATTTTACATTCACAGATACTGTTATCTAAAACTGCTGACACTGCAGCATTGAGTGGTCCTTCGTGGAAAAGTACTTAGGAAAATTTCAGATACCTGAAACAAAAACCACCCCTTCGGTAACTAATAAGAAGTTTCAATAATTTATCTAGCCCACAAGAACATCTCCCCACCAACATCTGTAGGAATGTTAACACAGTATCTTCTTTTTAAAAACAAAACAAAATACGTATTTCTACTTGACTTCCCCCACAATCTATTAATTTGAAAAATTTGTAATTGGTATTCAAGATCCTTGAAGCTAAGTGCAAATTAGAATGCCAAACAGGATTCAAACATTCCGCTGACGAAAGATTTCCAGTTAGCACTAGGCTTGCAGCTCAGAAGACAAAACAAATTCACAACATATTCATAAATAGTTGTAAACTCTAGAAATCTTTGACATTAGTTCCTACTGTAACAGACAAGAAAATGCAGAGGCACATTTTAATTACCTGTCAGGAACTAAATTAATGATTTGTTTTATTGAATACTCCCTGTGTGTAATATAACTATGGAAACAAGTCTGAAATCCAATTGACTTTCTATTTACAGGCTCCTAAAGAGCTATTAAAACATAAAAGTGAACTGCTTAAAACCTGTTTGAAGTTTTATTCTTCTTTAATGTATTTTTCACCTGTTTGATGATTGTTTATACTTTGTAGCATGATGAACTGTGACATTTTTTTGCCATTTCATGATGTCAAAGACTTACTTTGCTATATTTCAATCAAAACAAAACAATGTTTGCCACAAAAAGAAAAAATATAAATAAAAGTTGTTGGAAGAAACCTGGCCAGAATATGTTTCAAGCCAACAGTGACAGAACTCTTCACATTTATTTTTAGGCTCTTACTTCAGTCCCTTTTCTAATGCAGAGAATGGGGTAGTTTCTCAACTGAAGAGGTGATCATCTAGAAGCAGTCAGGTTAGAAACAATAAGAAAGGAGAGGTGTTCTTACCACTGTTGCGGATACAGTAAATGGAAGCCTGCAAAGATGACTGACTCACAGAATAGTTCTTCATGGATCACAACACAGTGGCAGGAATTGAACCGTCTATTGCCATGCTAGTCAGTAAGTAAACATCAACAATTATTTACATCCATATTAGCAGTGAAGAAATGACTCCCAGATGATCACCTTAAGACAACATAATTTTCCTTGAATAAGCATCCCTATCATGAAATGCCACTCTGTGACCTCTGTGGCTACTAGAAAGAAATTGGTCTGTGTCCTCACAGAAGATCAAATGTAAAATGTTGGTCTCTACAGTGTAGGTATTTTGGGTCTCACTGTGGGTAAACTTCCAAATCTAGCCAGAGCACTGCATAGGTCTGGTGCAATAGAAAGTTCTTGGCTTTCTAGCAGATTGTATTTTCTTTTCAATTGTAAACTGCTTTACTGATTCATTTTGACCAATTCTTCCATTAGTCCTGTTCCAAAACGGATGAACGAGCAACATGCCACCAAGATTAAGATTACCAACAGTGCTGTATTCATTATTCAACTAGTATTACCATTCATTACTATGGATAAATCCCAGAATCTACAATAGACTGGATGAATATCTGGTGGCAGAAGTACATCTTGTGGGCAAAATAAATTACTTCTGAGAACATATAGCCCTTATTTATTTTCCTTTGGTTAGTTCCACATTTTAGAAACACTGGTGTTTCAGGTAGATATTAAACTGCACGTTAAAAACAGATAAGCAATTCTTCTATCATTTCTTTGTTGGCTGAGATACTCTGTTCTTTCTTATCAGGTGATAACTTTCATTTTCTCACATTATGTCTTCATTGAGAATGGGCTATGGCAACGTGACATATCTACAATAGAAAGTACTCAGAACTTTGGAAACTCAAGCTCTTTTCAGTTACTAAAATACCTCACCCTCAGCAACCAGTTATACTTGTGGCTGCTCTGAACAGGGAGATTAGACTTAGACAGTTCCCAGGGGTGCCATTTTCTACATAGTTGCATGTTTTTTTCATTTCATTTTTCATCTAATTGTGGGTCAAAGATATCTTTCTGACTGTATAACTTTAGTCTAAAACCACCAGTCTTACAACATACAGTGAGATATTACAGGGGCAGTCCTGTTAATTGTTGACTTCAGTGAACCTCATTCATTATATCCCAAAGCACATGAAAGCTGCACACTGTTAGAATATCCCTTTCTCATAGTAATGGAAACTACAGCAATACATAAAATTGAAGTTCTACTAGCCATGCTGCATACTATTCGCCTTGAAACTTCCCACCTTCTGAGCTTTGTCTTTGGATGCGGAGAAAAATGACAGTGCTGGCAGTGGTAGTCACTAGACTTTTTTGGACAGTGGGGTGCGATCTCAATGGCTTTTGATATTTCAATTCATTCTTCCAAGTACAACATTATTCTGACCACACAACATATACCCTGCTCATTTGTATCTACACCTGAAGTGACAGTTTGAGCTCAGAGGCAGTTTTTTGCAGTAAGTAGAGAGAATTCTATCATTTTATTGAATGTTACCTCAATATAATTCTGTTTCTAGACCATGTAACATGCATACAGGCTGAGAGGGGTGATTAACTGGAAACTGTTCAGCACAGTTTTGGAAGCTCTGTGTCAGTAGTGTAGAACTATTCTGGACTGTGTATCAGATTAACCCCTGGGAAATTACCTTCTGCAATTATGTAATTAGGCAGTTTTCTCTCACTCCTTTTCCACCGATATCCTATCTCTAACACCATCCTAGCTGTCATCTCATTTGTAACAATCATCCAAGAGACATATAACGAGGAGTTTTCTGGCCAAGTTTCCCACTGCTTATACAAAAACGACAGATTTGAAACACATTACAAAATGCCTTCATTCTTGCGTTCCAAAGGTAGCCCCAAATACTCAGTCCTATTATGTGAAATCCATACTCTGCTATGAAGATGGGAAAGTCATACAGCTCACAAAAATTGCTGAACAAATTGTTCAGAAATTTTACATGCATATGCTAATACACTCTCTGCTTAGGTGGAGGTGTTCCCTGTAGCATCGCTGATTATCAGATTATCTAGAAGACACCACATTTTTAATTTAGCTCTGTTTCTTATAAGCTGTGCTAATAAAATCTGCACCCCATGGAAACCCCCTGCTCATTAGCTATTACCCTGCCTCAGGCAGCACAAGTCTGTTTACATTACAAATAAAAGATAAAATATGCTCATTGCCAGTTTTCCCCTTCCCAAGGGACACTTGTCATGAATCTATCCTGCAAAACTCTCTCTTCACTACTCTCCCCTGACTTCCTCTTGCCCCAGGATACTTTGCCTTCATTTATCTCTTTCGGACTTAACAAACCACTACAACTACCTTAGATCAATTTCTCAAATCACAGTTTAATTATTTAGAAGGAAGTGAGCTTTTGCTCTCCATTAAAACAACAATCCTTACCCCCAAGGAACAACATTAAATCATTGTTTAATCCTTATTACTGCCTTAGGCCTCCCTTGGTACTGCAGTGTTGTTGAAACTTCATTTCAATATTTACCACTTAGATCACTTAAGGGCTGTCAGCTTTAATAAAATTTTATCAATTGGATACTTATATTATTCACAGTTTCATAAAAATAACAGGACCTGTCTTGGTGTTTCACTCAAATATGGGCTAATTCTTTTGACTGCTGAGGGATTTCATTACTAGCATTTACATATAACGTGAGTGATTTTTTAAGCTGATATATATTGCATGGATTTAGCAAACTGAGTCACACTGAGTTACATGCATTTTAGAATATGCATCACTCAGTTTACAACTGCAATATGTACAAATGAAACAGACAAGGCAGATTTCATTGTGCAGCCTTCTAAGCCCCTGAACTTTAAAGAGATTTGCCCATCTCAAACTCTCTCCGTAGCACATAGTCCGGTGACAACTCTTTACAGTAGGTATGCAATAAAGATATAGCAAGTTCCAGTTTTGCAAATGATGTTCCTGTCAAGGAACATGTTCATGAGTCTTCCTGTGAAGAAAGCGCACCAATGCCATCCAACAGGGAATGCACCAGCTCAATCAATTGGTTGCTAGTAATACTGTAATATTTCATATTACCACTCAGATCCGAGGAATGAGCTATACCAGCACTGAAATTCTGAAGGAAATTCCAGACTTCCAGTATTTAACAATATTCATTTAACTAAGAATGGCTAATTTTAGTATTCTCCTGTAAGTCCTCCTTTGAAAAGATTCCTCTTGAATACTACAGCTACAGCCCTTGTACTTCCCAGATTTCTCAGGCAAGCGTGTAGCTTGTGACTAGCAATACCACGATCTGTTTAAAGCTAGGAACTACAGTTACTGTGGCCTCAGGTCTGCACTATGTTTCTCTGAACATGCATATCGCCATACATCTGTAAGACAGATGTCTCTCTGGACTGGTACTTCTGGCAGAGTCAGCACCATGCTGATGAGATATCAGCTTTGGACAGATCTGGCTTCCTCATCTTATTGCAGAACTATAGACTTTTAAAGGAATGGGTATAATTTTCCCCACCTGGATATGAATTTAGAAACACAGATACCTTAAGAATAAATATATTGCACAAAATGATGAGTACACTGAACAGTTCAGTGGAAGAAGAAGAAAAATCTACATATTGTTATAGAGGATGATTCCTACTTTTTTCCAAAATAATTGATTACAGAACAACTAACATTCCAGAAGGCATTCACATCTATCCATTTTGCCTTTGCACGAAAACATCTCCCATTCCACACCTGAGTTTCTTTCTAGGCTTGCCTCCTTTTACTATTCTTACTATTATCCTCTTAGCTCTATTTTTAATAGGTTTGCATTGTGGCAGACTTTCTTCTCTACTTTTTCTTCTCCTTTTTTCACCTCCATCAAATCTCTTTTGAAAATATCAACTTCCTGCAGCTGGTTTTGGCTTTTTTTCCCACCAATTTAAATCTCTCTGGTTGAAGAATCTATGTATTTAAAGAAATTAGATAAAACTTGGAAGATAACATAGAGGACTGTGAAAATCCCGTTTTGTTTTAAATATTGAACCATACACACAAGATGCTGAATCTGAAAACATCACTTAGAGGTCAGAATGTCGTTAAGTAACTTCCAGATATAGAATTCTTGACAGCTTTCTTACACGTAGTCAAGAAAATTTATTCAGAATTTGCATGAAACTGGATCAAACTGAACAGTAAAAACAGTTTCCTGTAGAATAACAACTCCTGCATTTTACATTGATACTTTGGCACCTTGCTTTTAATTTGAATTCACTTTTAAAGGTAGACTGAAGTGCCAAAGTCACATGGCTGCTTGGAGATCTTCTACCATCACTCAGATCTGGTGAGCGAGGTTTGATTTTGCAATTTAGAAGTGTTAGGAAAAGAAAAGTAAAGGAGGAACTGCTTGCATTACACTCCTTCAAATTCAGCATTATTTTGAAAACAAACTTTGCTAGCTATAAACAGTCAACTCTACTACAGACATACAGTCTACATTCAAATGTGCAGACTTTCATTATCTCATCAAAAATGGTGATTTCAATTTTGAAAAGAGTAAGACAACAATGTTTGGGAAACACTACTGGTTTATCTGAGGTTGTAGGGATGAGTTTGCACAGATGACCATTTACAAGACGAGAGCCACAGCTGCACCCTAGTTATGGATATGTTGATGGAAATTCTGCTATCACCTTCACTTGAAGCCAGATTACACCTATGAATTGTTTGTATTTTTATTACCATTTCTTATTGCAGGAATAGTTGGAAACTGGGACATCCAACATGCATGAACAAATTCACATTTGACTTGTCAGCTTTCAGCCTACAAATAAGCCATATCAATGCAACTGAGTTACACAATCAAGAAACAGGGCAGCTCTTCTGAACTGTGTAATATGCAGTGGTCAGTTACCTAGCTGCCTAGGGCTTTATTGTAATTAAAAGACACCAAGAAGGCTTAACTTCAAGTGTAGCCTGATAATTAACATTAAAAGTTGAAAGAGTAGTAAACCTGAGAGCATGACAATTAAATATGCCTAAGAATGTAGATCTATGGATATGAAGTGCAGAGTGAATGTTGCCAATTTTCAAGTCAATTTTCCCAGTGAAAGCTCTAGTGGGGCAGACAAAAAGCAGAGCTTATAAAGGAACATGGTTGCAACCTTAGCCACAGAGACTTGACCACAGCTCCATAATAAAATTACTAGTATATTAAGCATGTGAATGTGGGGTGATACAAAAAAGAAGATGGGGGCCCCAAGGCTTGCTGGCAAGCCAACTGTGATTTTAACTGAAAGCAGATGCTTTTCAAGAGAGAATAGGTGCAACTTGCTCTTTTATGCAAGTCACGCTCAATTCATAACCATTTTCTTAGATGTACACCTTCAGCACAGGAGTTCATGTGGCCTAAATTGAATGTAATAATCCAGATGGGAGTATAGCGATTCTGCATCCTTTCAACTAGAGGGTCATGTTACGCAGCTCTCCTATTTAAAAGCATATAAAAACATGAGCCATTCAGTGTGCAGCTGAGAGTGCAAGAGCTTTAATCTTTACATTGTCCATATGAACGTACTTTCTATTTTTGTTTATTGTGCCATACAAATCTAATTGCTGTGGCTTTAGAACAAGCAAGCACGAACGAACAACAAATAACTTCAGGCAATGGTAACACCAACTGACTTTTTGGTCACAAGCTTTCACTTAACCCAGGTCAGCTGGAGCTGTAAGCTGTCACTAGTTGGTGGTATATGCAAAACCAGAGGTCTGAATCCACCTGCTCACATAAAAGGAAAGCAAAAGAATGCCCACAAATAGCAGCACAATCAGTTGACTGACTTGCAGTGTGAGAGGGTAAACTGAACCGTATCCATATCTAAGAAGGATCCCTCTATGCAGAGGTGAATTGAAGACCTGCCCTCATTTCATAAAATGCTATCAAGCTCTATGAATGGATTTTAGGCCCTGGGATCCCCAGACTCAGCCCGTTTGCTGAAGGATAAAGCTCCGCCAGCAAACAGAGCTGTAGCCTTAATTTGCCAATCATTACTTTCTTAGTCAGCACTGCAATTTAAACGCACTTTCTTTATCATTTCAAGTGAAATTTATTCGGTCAATTGATAAAATTTACAAGATATTTTCTTGGCTAGGTGCACTTTATTCAAATTCTTCTATAAAGGGTCGATGGGAGGAAATCTGGATAATTGCTTTTTTTTTTTTTAATCTTTTTTTTTTTTCTCACACTTTCCACGCTTTGTCCTCCTGAGCTAGATTGTAATATGCCAAACCACACCAGTTGATACCTCATGGAGATTCCTACTCACAAGATACATCTTTTGTTACACGTGGAGGTGTTAATCCTTTGGCAATCAACAACTTAATTAGCTCATAATGAAGATGGAAGGCTCCCTAGCTTGTGTTGTTCCTGATCCTTCTTGTTTTATGTTATCCAAAGAACAATGTATGGGGTGTTAACAACTCCTGCAGTAAATCAAATGAAAAGAAAGCAAGTCCTACTGGTAGCTTCATCCTGGATGTTGTTTACATTAGGAAAGGCAGCTTGGCATTGTTGCAGGCTCATTGCTACACGCCCATGCAATGAAGGAAGCACAAAAACTTCTACCCTCGTGTCTCCTGATCTTCATCTTGTGTAAACATATCTATTAATACAAGCGTGTCACTTTAGCCATTTTCCATTAAAAGTGACCCCATAGATCCAGAAAGAAAGTTGAAGAAAACATTAGAACAACCAGAAAGTAGGGTGTAATTCTTGCCTCATACGTCCTCCATGTCTGTGAATAGGACCAAAGTTATGAGTGGTCACAGAAGGGCCAAATATCCACAGCTCATTTGAATTTTGTCTTGTTCAAAGTAGAAGATGGGGCTGGATGCTTGTAAACGTATATTTTCACCAACTCCACATAGACACATTTCCTAAAAAGGTGAGATTTAACCAACTAACTCTGCTGCCACTTATAGAATGATTTATCCCTTTTACTGGAAAATTACACCATTACAATACCTTTAAGAAAATAGAAGACTTCCAAAGCACCTTTTTTTTTTTTTTTTCTTTTTCTTCTTTCTTTTTTTTCCCCCAGAGCATCCCTTCAAGGTGGTACACATCA
>PPHD01016322.1:0-15622 GCA_002909625.1 Bambusicola thoracicus
ACATGAATTTTCAACAGGCTATGTACAATATGATTTTGCACTGGCAGAGCTGAAGGAATGTTCATTGGCAGAGCTGAAGGAATGAAGGATTTTTGTTGCATTTTTCCTGATGAAAATTTTTACTTCAACATTCTCTGCCTTTAAAATTCCATATATCCATGTTTCTTTCCTCCATCCTTTTCTATGAATGCACTTTAACAAGCTTCTCATCCTGGCTCCTGTATTCTGTCTGTCTGATCCTTCTGAAATCTGCCTCCTTGAACATTCGGTGCTATGGCTTTTACAGATCTGGCCTCCATCTAGCCTTTTTTATATTCTCCACCTGGGTCACTGACTGTAGGACATGAAACTGGTTGGTTTCTTCACTTCTGTTTCTTGGGTGAATTTTTTAACTATAGGACTAGGACACAAGAAACATTTTTAAATGAAAAGGAATATATATGATATATTTTGTGCCCAACTGTCTGATTTTAGTGTTGAATATTCTCAGAGTATATTGGCTACACTCAGTATCTTGGGGTCTTGGATACAAAGGAATCCCATTTGTGAATTGCAGATTTATGTGGGTTGGAGTCAGATGTTCATGTCAGCTGAGATGATGGGACCAATACCAAATTTTCATATGCTTATGTAAGTTTAGATTGAAAATATGAGATCACTAAGAGGATTTAAACTAATGGATTGAGTTTTTATGGGTCACTTTATGATAATTAAACACTTAGAAACTGGCTAAAATAAAAAATATGATTATTCTTTGTAAAGCTCACCTCAGAGATACCTATCAGAAAAAGCATATTGGAAGGTGGAAGGATATTGATTTAGCTTGAAAAAGAGGCACATAAGTTCCAAAGCAAGTTCCAAGGGAAGGAGACTAGACTAAAACCATGTCAGAAAACACTCATGAGTTTATTCAAAAGCATAGTCAAATAGACAAAGGGAAGAACATTCACTGAAATGTTCATGTGAAGTTAGAAGCTTATTTTGAGTACCAGGCCACTGTGCTCCCAGATAGAGTACATTTTGGGTCTTATATATATCTTAATATATATATCTTAATATCTCTATATAGAACATGTATTGTGCACTTCTACTTCTGACATCAATCATTTTCTGGTACTTGATTCTTCTCATCAAAAAACTGCAAACAATGTTTTGATGTTTCACATAAGGAGTTTCAGACTTAGCAATTAGGCTAAATCTTAGCAATTACAGGGCCATGAAACAGTGTGCATGCGACAGACATTTTAAGACAGAGTGGGCACAGGAGTGGATGGAATTCTTGTATGTAGACTTATCAGGTGCTGATGGAGTAGAAAATAATGCTGAAAGTTCCAAATTTGAAGCCACATCTGCTGTCTGAGGACCCCATTTTTGCACACACACCCAGTGAAGGTCAGGAACACTGTTGGTGAAGATATCAAAGGACATACTTTTTCATATTTTTCTTGGAAGTCATATTAAATGTTTGAGCCAGAAATCCTGTCCTGCCCTCACTAAAAGCTGACTGTAGGAATGCATCTGAGGGTATCAGTGAAAATACACAAGGTGATAGGGAAACACAGAGGGAGGGAAGGTCAACATCCTGTCCCTCTATTACAGACAAAAGTGTGGACCCTTATCCTCAAGCCAAAATCACAATGCCTGTAAGCTAACATGTTTCAGAAGCAAGCAATACCTCCACCCATTTCCAGAGGAAGCATCAGGTACATTGGTTAACCTATGATATATTATTAGTGAGAAACTGCAGACTAGATTTGAGGCAGTGAGACAACAGAATGGAATATGAAACTTTGATTTGATTCTTTGATTTTTGATACTTTATGACAAATGCATTGTTGATAAGAAGAAGCTATTCCAAGAAATATTTTAAGATGTAACAAATGCATATTGAAAAAGAAGTTTCCAATCAAACTTCCCTACAGTAAGTACAAAATAGTTCTCAACTATGTCACTAAGGCACAAAAGATGAGGAAAACAAGGGTATAATCAGAACTGTATTGTATACATTTAGTATACTCACTAATTTTCCTATTTCATTTTATTCTGTAGGCTTCATGGACTTAAATCAAAAGAGATTTCTATAGGGAAAAAGAAAAGGAAATAAAACGATTACAAAGATCAGGATAAGAATGCCAGCCATTTCTTTTTTTTCCCCAAAGACCACACAAAAATCCATCAGAGATGCAGGTGAACACTTTTGGGAAATGATATTTGATATACTGTGATGAAGCTAACTATGTATTTTCTAGAGCAGTGACTCCAGGAGTTGAACACAGAATGGAAGCAGTATCTCACAGTGAAATATTCTTTCTAGGGAGTAAGGTAGGAACAAAATGAAGCTGAGTAAAGTAGGGATGGGACTTTAGTACATACCTGTTCCTACTTTACTACTAGTTTCTGTGATGCGCTCACCGGGTTGTCTGGCATCTCCCCAGTTTAGCAGGGAAGGCACAGAGGGAAGTAGTGTTGCACATCTGCTGCTACACTGCTGTGGGTGCAACTAGGAAAAAGAGGCCTATAAACGCTTGCAAATGAATAAATTTAGAAAACCAGACACAGACGTGTTATTTTAACTTTGTTCTATGCATATTGTTTATATTTGGCTTATAGTCGAAAGGGCTCATTTTACCTGTTTTGAGACTACTTTAATTAATGGAGGGAAGTTTTTGCCAGTTTCCTCTGTAATTGCTGAGACTATCTGTGTGGCAGAGATTAGAAAACTGCAATGCAGAAGTCCAGGTCAAATACTGTCAAACAAACTTTTTCTCTCATAAGAAATAATGCAAGTGTTATGACCTGAGGGTAGTGTGCAAGACAAATTGTAAAGGAATGTAAAATACAACTTGCCCTGTGACAGGAGTAAGTTACACTAGTGGGAACTGCTAACGTAGGAGTTAACTGATACATGGCTCCACTGGAATGAACTTGGATTGAAGTGAATGTGATTTAGGTGGTTAAGGGCAAGATACAGGATTTGGCCAGAGAACAGGTAAATGTTTAAGTGCCAACTCGGCCGTTGGCATATATAGGCTTCACTCAGACTCTAGCAAGTAAGCTCAGATCAGTGATAAATGGAAGCTGTGATATTTCATACCTGCTATCTCCTTACAGCCTTAGATTGCCGTTCAGAGTCAGAAGTCTTATTGTTGGTTCACTGACAATCAGTGGCTTATCTATGCTTCCAGCTACCCCATCAAGCACCCTTCTCATTTAAATCTCTACTTCTCATAAATAAACCTGGAGATTAACACTTCATGTTGTAGTTATCGTTGGCCAAATTTCATGAATATATTCGTATATATGATAAAATTACATTTATACCTTGTTTCTGCAAGTATTAAAGTGTAAATGAAGGCACAGTTTCCCAGTGTCCTGGAAACTTGTGGATATTTATAGAAATTGATACAGCATTCTAAGAAATGTATCACACCATGCAATATTTGCTTTTATTCTCAGCTGGAATAAGGCACAAGGCTTACACATTGTTTAAACACAGAAACCATTCCAAATGGAAGCTCAGAGTTTTTTGTCCAATGTACTACTGTATAAAAATAGATGAGAAAATATAACCAAAACTCATATGGAAATTTTCTTGTTGCTGGGATCACAAAACATGTTGTCTCCTTTGTGTGATCTTTAAGTCCAGAACTCCCCAAAGCCCATGAAAATGCTGTAGAAGAACTTTAAATAGAACTTCGTGAATTCATCCCAAATCCTATGAGCTGCTTAATGGATTTTGGATCTATCTAAGGCAAAGTTGGCACATTGAATTGGATTATTGTCCACCATTACTTCTCAAAATCACCTCTTCTCTGGTATTTGTAAAGCCTGAGGAAGAGGTATAGTATGAATGGATTTTTTTCATACTAAATATAGTGCTTGTGTCCATTGTTCTTTGCCAGTGATTTGGGATTAATAGGCAGTGGATTTTTAAATGTGCTAATTGAGCTAGGAATCTGCATTGAAATTAACTTCAAATCCACTTTCCTCACCTCAAAAGTAGAAGAAAAGAAACCACTGCTAATACAACCATAACAAAAATAGCAAGAAAAAGCCTTTCAGCATACCATGGCACTCTGAAATATGTAACTTTAACATTAGTACTTGATTAGGGAAAATAGACCAGGGATGAGTAATCTTTCTGAGTCTATTATCTCATAATTTTAATAAGATTTTTATAAGATCAAAGACCTGTGTGAACTATTTTAGTGACTGATGTTAAAAAATGGATCTAGATGGTAGACAGGGAGTGTAGGTAGTGTCATGATTTTATGATTTTTGGTTTTGGGGTTCCACATCATAACATCATGTAGTACACTGGGAGTTAAAAAGTTAATGCTCCAGTTCCAGGCACCCATCTAGAAGAGAAGAAGAGCTATATTTCCCAGAAGACTGTTTGCTGTTCTGTTATCATTGCTGCTCAGGGGAAACACATATAGGGCCTTGGTAGGTCACCTGTCACCCCTATTTCATCAGGCTCTCTCGCTGCTGCTTGTTCTGACCACACACCATTAGTGTAAGGCCTTCAGCTCTTTCGGACACTCTTTCTCTCATTTTATTTGATTTATTAGCTCCAATTCTAATTATACTTAATTATATTGTATTATAGTGTGTTATCTTGCATTCTGATACCATATTTAGTAAATTAGTTTGTTTCTCCTCAGATCGTTGCTGCTGTTTTTAAGTATTCGAGGTCCCCTGTTTCCCCTTTCTAGAGGCACGGATCTGTGGATCCCTCCACCCTGCTAGTCACGGAACCAGGCCAAACCAGCCCGTAAACAGATAGCAGTGTTTCCCCAGAGGCTCCCTTCCTTACTATCTCAGATCAGCTAATGGGTAGATGAGTAGTAGATGGATCCTAGGATGGTGTGATGATACTAATCTCAGAAGTCCCTGCTGATTTAATGTTTCTGACCACAAATTCTCATATTACTCAGTCAAGATGAATAACCTTGAGGTTATTAACATGAGATAGCCCTATGGAAGTCATGTTTAGACCCTTTCTAATGTTTCATATTGCTCAAAAGTTTCTAGTTGTGCACGTAGCTGTAGATGTTATTTCAAAGGCAAGTAAAGTTTTAAAAATAGATGTATAGGTGGGGAACAAGTGATCATTTAACATTTACCCTGGTTACTTTGTCTGATTAGGTTACAGACCATTATAAAAATACTTCTGTGATGATAAAATTATGCAAGTAAGAGGAACCATGTATTTTATTACCTATACCAAAAACCAGTCCAACCAATCAACCAAACAAAAAATTCCCAAGTCCTATATATTATCTATTGTTCTGTATGACACATTTTTTCCCAAACAACATTAAATATGCCCAATATCAAGTTCAGATACCTAAATTTCAACTTAGAAATTCTGCATTCAGAAACAGCCCTGCAGAGTAACTTCCTTCCATTCTGACACTGCGTCAGTATAAACTTCAAAATTTGCAGTATGAACTGAAAAATGAGGAATCCTAGAAGCTGTAATTGAAAAAGGTAATTTCCCTACTTTATTACTTTCATCAATGATTCACTGTGAGATTTACACTCCCACTCTGACTTTGATTCCTTTTAGCTCATAAACAGATTTGAGGTTTTATTTATGTTACTTAAGCTATTTCTCTAACTTTTCTGAAGACAGCAAATAATTTTACTCCTTGTCTTTCTGAATGCTGCATTCTATAGCACATAGCTAAAGCTTTTCACACTTTATGTGTGGTGTTTTTTTGGTGTAGAGTATTACTTTAAATTGAAACAACAAATTAATTTGATCTAATCCCTGGAACTGGATTCCAACCACCAGGCCACATAGGGAATATATCTTTTATTTAAAATTCATTTACTACTGACAATCATAGTGGCAATTTCATTAACTGAAACGTACCCTTAAACTAAAAGAACATTAATAGGAACTTATCAATAATCTGATTTTATTAACTTTACTAACTTATTCTATTTGCTTCCAGAAGATTAATGCAAATATTTTTCTATTACCATATATATTTTTTTGAAAAAGGTCTCTGTTAAGAATTGTCTAAAATAGTTCAGAAGTAGGTGATCCAGATGGAGCAATTAAATAAACTCTCTTCTTCTAAAAATAATCTTTTAAACAGGTCACTATTCCTTAAAATATAGGAAAGGTTACTCATTCTAAAAGTCAGAGCTGTCTGGAATTACTTCTCTAAGGGTTAAAAATAAAACAGATTTTCAGCACTACTGTAGGCTGAATAATAATCCAATTTTAACCTCACTAACAAATTTTTGAATAGTGTAGAGTAGTCCCCTTTTCTTATCAGTTGGGCAGAGATTTCCTGCTACTGAGCACATATTTGTGTCTTAGACAATGTAAGTATGTACATTAGTTATTATGTTGTATGGTGCACCACAAATATACAATAGAAAGCTGTTTTATCTTTCCCCCAAAAGATATTTTCTGCTGTCCATTTTAACTGGCATGCCAGTTTTTCATTTTGCTAGAAAAAGAAAAAAATATACTACAGCTATTGTGTTTATTAATATAAAGCCTTAACTTTTCTTGCAGACATTAATTTGAAATGCCACTATGGATCTTGAGAATTCTTGTTGGTTATTGACAACTTTTTGTATGCATGAAATTTATTTAAAAGAGGTTTTGCTAAGATTCTGTGTTTTGAGTTCCTTCTGATGACAATTTTGCATGGTACTAGCATGGAGACATGGTCTTAAGATTTTTTTCTTTTGATTATTATTCTAAATGAAATAAATACTGAAACAGATAGACAGTAAAGTTAACTAATGAATAGATTACTATGCCAGACATGTATCAGTAAACAATTATTGAAGAGAAATTCATCAATATACAATAATAAGTTATTTGATATTCAATCAGGAAACACCTTTTCTGCTGGATGAAGGACTGAGATGTACACAAATTGTTGGCTTAATTTGGAAATTTTGAGATGCTCATATACTAGCTATAGAGTGTATTTTATTCTTTTCTGTAATTCTGTCATTTCAGGTCACTTTAACGTTACTTCTTCTGTTTCTGCACTTTAAAGTAGGTGAAGAAGTTTATAAGAAAATCGTGACTGAGTTAGCCTCACATGTATTAATGAGTGATATTAAATATAGTGATATTAAACTTTTCTCCTTCAGCAAGGATTCAGAGAATATAGAAACAACAGCAAAGTGACAAATCAGCCCGATTTAGGAAGTAATACAACTCTAGATAGCTAGAAACAAATTGCTACACCAAATAATGTAATTTATTAAGTTAAGCTGGGATATGGTTTTAAGCATAACATATATTTCTTCCAATAAAAACAGACGTTGAAGCATGTATGCTTTCACCCTGCAATTGGATATACTAGAATGATGAGTTCTACATAATCAGTCAATTATATAGAAAACGTGCAAGTATGTCCTGCATGAACGTGATTCAACAGATTTTAAAATCACAGGAAAAAAAAACGTATTTTTGGCTATGGTTTATCTTTGTCTTTACAGCATGCATGAAATTTATTTTTAAGAAGTTTTGCTAGGGTTTTGTGTTTTCATTTCCATATGATGATGATGCCTTATTGATTTTTGGTCACCAAACTGGAGAAAAATGGTTTTGATGCATGGACCACTCACTGGATGAGGAGTTGGCTGGATGGTAGCACTCAGAGAGTTGTGGTCAGTGGCTCAGTGTCCAAGCGGTGAAGAGTGGTATTCCTAAGGGATTGGTGCTGGGACCAGTGTTATTTAACATCTTCATAGTTGACACAGACAGTGGGATCAAGTGCACTCTCAAAAGATCTGCAGATGACACCAAGCTGAGTAGTGCAGTTGTCACACTAGAGGGAAGGGATGCTATCCAGAGGGACCTAGATAAACTTGAGAGCTGGGCCTATGCCAACTTCATGAAGTTCAGCAAGACAGTGTGCAAGGTCCTGCACCTGTGTCAGGGCAATCTCAAGTGTATATACAGGGTGGGCAGAGAATATCTTGACAGTAGCCCTGGGGAGAAGGAACTGGGAGTTCCAGTTGATGAAAGATTCAGTGTGAGCCAGCAGTGTGCACTTGCAGCCCAAAAGGCCAAGTATATACTGAGCTACATTAAGAGAAGTGTGACCAGCAGGTCAGGGGAGGTGATTCTACCCATCTGCTCTCATGAGACCCCACCTGGACTACTGAATTCAGTTCTGGGGCACCCAATACAAGAAGGACACTCAGCTGTTGGAGAGGATCCAGAGAATGGCCATGAAGATGATCAGAGGGCTGGAGCACCTCCCTTATGAGGACAGGCTGAGAGATCATCTAGTTCTAACCCTCCTACTGTAGGCAGGAACACTTCCCCCTATACCAAGTTGCTCAAAGCCCCATTCAGCTGGCCTTGAATGCCTCCAGGTTGCGGGCATCCACAGCTTCATTGGGCAGCCTGTTCCAGTGTCTCACCACCTTCACAGTAAAGAATTTCTTCCTAATATCTAGTCCAAATCTACCCTCTTCCAGTATAAAACCATTTCCCCTCTTCTGGTCACTCTTCTAAAAAGCCCCTCCCCAGCTTTTCTGCAGGCCTTCTTCAGGTGCTCCAAGGTCACTATAAGGTCTCAGAGCTTTCTCTTCTCCAGGCATTTATTTATATTCCTTCCTTTGTGGAACAAAAAGTAAGTAATCTTTCTAAGACAACTTCCATCACAGTATAATAGTAATAAATATGTGTTCATTGTGCTATTTCTTATAAAAAAAAAAATGTGTCCCAAAAGATTCATAAATGTCTGTTCTGTCCTGTTAAATCTTATTTTCAGTTTTATTTCATTTGTTTCTCTTGATGTTCATAATGGCTTTGCTAACAAGCAGTCTGTTGAGAATTACAGAAAATCTCTTTCTTTGTTCTCATTAGAATAATTCACTGAATACTAAACATATCACATAGCTCAGTGTTTTTGTATCTATGAGGGCTGCTCCAAAAGTATTACCTCCTATTTTATTACGTTGGCCCACAATATCAGAGGTGGATGTTGGTAGTACTACAGTAGAGGTTGAACCTTCCCACCAGTATTTTGTTACATTTTGTTTCCATTCTACAGATGGCAGCAGAAGGGCAGTCTGACAAAGTGGTGTCTGATATGTGAGCGCATATGAAACAAAGATGTGTCATTGAATTCCTCCATGTGGAAAAAATTGCACTCATGGACATTCACTGACACATGCTGAACATTTATGGAGACCAAACAGAGGATGAGAGCACACTAAGGTGGTGGGTGGTGTGTTTCAGCAGTGGTGACAGTGACAGTGGCTCATCCCTGCTGGTGCAGATTTGTGCCAGTGCAGCATGCAGGCTCTTTTTTATTGTTCGTGAAAATGCATAGCTAATGGTGATGACTGTGTTGAAAAACAGTGCTTTGTAGCTGAGAATTTGCTCAATCAAACTGTGTTAGTGTGATCATTGTAGCTGCTGTATTTTCCATGGAAAAAAATGAGACATTACTTTTGCAGCAACCTATGGATTTTATGACAGTATAGTCCTAAACAGCTCTAAAAATGGTCACAGGCAAGAGTTTTAGGATGTTTGTTTGCAATAAAATTTCTCTTGCACCTGGCTTTATGTTTTGTGAGAAACTGTTTTTTTCTTTAGAGTACAATTACATCAAACTTCTTAAAATTCCAGTCAGTAAGAAAAAAAAAAGATAATGAAGAAAACTCAAGTTACACCAAGTATTTGGTTTAAAGTTCACCTTTGCAATCTATTATATATTAGGCATAAGATTTTAAAATCCTGTGGGAACAATAGGTTACTATTCTGTGAATGTTTTAAAAGGCTCTAATATGGATTAAGCTTCCTTTAATTTTTCAGTTCATATCAGAGCAATTTATTTAGGAGTATGAACCATGTCTTAAGTAAATTTTCCCACTCCACCAAGAAAAGTGGTAGTGTTTTCTTTAGTAAAGTTTAATATTACTAATTATTCTTATTCTGTGGAAGGGATTTTAAGAAGCTGATTTGGATTAAGTGGGAATATTGTTATTCTATCTCATTGATTAAAAGCTGCTCTTATCTATACTATTGCTTTGTTTTGCATGGTATATCAAGTTGCCCAAGGCAGAGGTAAATGGAAAATGCTGCTGTGATTGAATGTTCCAGAAATATGATCTTGATGAACTAAGAAAGAATAACTTGGAAACCACTTGTAAGTTGTAGTTTCAAATCAAATAGACTCTATACCTAGCATTGTAGAAAGGTAGCAGTGGCCAGACTAAAATAATCTTGTTTTAGGAAAAAATACCCTTGAGAGTGTAGCCCAAAGGATCTTGTGTCAATTTAGGAAATTATAGGAAAATATGTGTGATTCCTCTTGCAAGTGAACAATACAAACAATCTTCTGTATAAAACAGATGCTTATGGAAAGACCGTCATGTAAGGTACTGTAAGATGAATCCAGTACCTAGATATTGCTTATTTTCTGTGTTATTCATTTACCATATCTGTAGCTTCATGGATATAAGAATGTGGGGAGGAATAGCTTGAAATGAAAATTATCTGTATATCAGATGAGCTGACATAGAGCAGTCATATATTTTTGTATTAAATTAGACATCTGAAATGTTAATAGGTTTATAGAAATACTGCTTATAATACCAACAAAGTGTTTTAATTGTTCCAGTATTAATCTCAGAGGACCTAGAAAAAACACTGAAGCGATTTTAAAGAGCCAGGTATAATAATAGTAGTGCATTATTTACACTATAACAGACTGAATAATTAGGATGAAGCATATAAGAAAATGCAAACTCTCACACTAGTTTAACAGGTAGTAGCTTGAATTCCTATGCAAACATGAATGACAGACTATTTTAAAGCCACGTCTCTCAGAAGATTCTTTTTTAATATTTTAATATTTCCTCAACTACTCCTAATGACATTTATCACAGATAAAATCTGATTCTTGGAAGATTCTGCAGAGATTGCAAAGAGCCAAAATCTAATTTTTATAGAAGATGGAGGTGATCATTCACAAGTACTATCACTTAAATAATTTCTGATTTCAGTGAGGGACTAGATACCCAAATGGGGCTGGAGGGAGGGGAACTCTGCTTATGAACCAGTAGGCTCATAGTTCTCAAGCCCATTCAGTGTTTATAGTTAGGAAGTAATTTATCAGATTTTAATAATAGGTTTTAAGACTTTACTGAAGCATACCTAGTCCAGAGGTTTTCCTGCACAGTTGACAAGGCTTGGGACATATTTCAAAGGAATGATAGACCATGTCTTCTTCAACTGAGGATAAAGAGGGCATGGTTTAAGCCCCTCTCTGTCCCAAGGAAAAAGCAAAGCTTTGGCTACAAGCAGTTAAATTTCATCATACCAGGGGAACAAATAAATGAATTTGAAGTCATAAAGTATGTGTTTTACTGTATTTGCCTTTGGCAATGATTCTTCACACAATTCTCTTACTTGAGAGGTCCAACCACCTGTTCTGCTTAACATTAAGAACAAGGTATATTTCCTCCACTTTTTCTTGATGTTTTCCCATCTACGGTCCTTTGAGTTTAGTTTGCTCACTTGCTATGTTCTAATATTTCTTTTTCTATGGAACTTCAGATGAGATAAAGAAAGAAAGAAATGGACAAGTAGTTTCTTGAAGATTGTTTCAGGTTGTGAGTTGTCATGTTATATGTTCTCAACATTACATTATATGTACAGCATTACAAGGACTTAGCCTTTTGTGAGAGTAATGCACAACATAGAGAATCTCTGTTTCTATATTTATCTGGAATTTCTATTTTAGGTAATTTAAATGAAGGTTTGTTTTTATCTTCATGAAGTGTTAATGTTTGAAAGGACAAATTAGTCTAACTCTGGATTTCCTTACTATTTTGTGTATTTTAAGAGAGATTCTTGACAATATTATAGTGTAATTTTATATATATATGTATATATGAACTGCTTGAAGCTTAAGAATATGATTTAAATTTAAAGCATATTAAAATAAAATAAAATAATGTATTTCTTTTTATTCAGTCCCCAGCAGATGAGTGTTCTACTTTCCATTCAGTAACAGTGCTTGGACTATATCAAATACAGTTTGAAAAGTGAGGTCATGATGCTATGATTCAAAACTTGTCAGATGTAAAGCCATAAGGGATTTTTAGAAGATGAAAAGACTAGACTTTTGATGTGACCTGATGCAGCTGAGTAACTCCCAAAGTCACAAGTCAGTTTCTGACTATAAAAGAGACATCTGATCAGATTGTCATGCTTTATGTTTAATGGAGTGTTACAAGGACTTTGACACAAACCATTACCCACTATTTACTTATTCAAGGCAGAAACCTACTGGAAAATTGAACAAAATTATCCATACTTTAACAGCTCTGAGCAGATTGCAGTATGATCAAAATTTCTAAAACATGCCCTTTCGAGAACACTGGTATTAAATGCTCTTGAATTCTTGCATTGTGCTTTAATGGTAATGTATTACTACTGACTAATTTTTAAGCTCAAGATGCTAAATAGAAATGTAGTCAATATTGCGATTTATATCTGCTTTATGTGGCCACATTACAGAAAGATCTATTATTAGACTAGATTCAAATGGTAATCAGTTCTGAACCATTTTTTTTCTTCACATCTTACTATTCTTGACACAAAAGTCAAATTTTTCAGTATTTACAGAACACTTGGGAATCAAAGCCATTGTAAAAAATCGCTAGCAATAGTTCCAGTTATTGATGTTATTAGTAGTTTCAATTTTTGACTACAGGAGGATGCTCAGAGGAATCCTGGTCAGATCAACCTGTGCAGAGGAAATGTGGTATCTAATAGTTAGTTCATTGGTTGCAAGTCAAAAATGAAAGCTTGTTAAAAAGCATAGTGTTTTTCTAGAGAGAGATCCTATTGGAAAAAATGAAGTAAACTACAATAGCACTTCTGGAAGTCCAAGTATTACATACTGAGAGGTGTGATCAGTGAGGATTAGTTCTAAAACTTAGAAAGCTGAATCATTGAAGGCTCCCAGAGGGTCAAATTAAAAATTCTCACATAAGGGGGTAGAGTGAAGTAAATATGTAAGTATTTATATATAATGGTAAAAATATATATATTTTACTATTATTGTACTGAATAAAAAAATCATCTCTTGGATTCCTTCAAAATTGGTGTGAACTCTTCTGTTAATCATATATAACAATATATTTCAGCACCGGAACAGGTTGTTCAGTGATGTGGTTGATGCTCCATACCTGGCGAATTTGAAGGTGAGGCTAAATAAGGCCCTGGGCAACCTGATCTATCTGTGGATGTTCTTGTTTACTGGAGGGCAGCTGGACTCAGAGGTCTCTTCCAACTTGAAGGATTCTGTGATTCTATTTTGTTCATTTTTGCAGGGGAAAAAAACAAAACAAAACAAAATAAAACAAAACAAAACAAAAAAACCCTCTAAGCTTCTGTCATCTTTTGGAAATTCCATAGTTATTGGAAGTGATCACAAATAATATAGAGAACATTTTCATTCTCCACTAAAGCTGATATTCCTTAGTAGTATAAATCTTACATGATTCGAACTCTTCTTTTGAACCAAGATGACCTGGACCAAAGAACTACTCATCTGCAGAGAAGAAATCCAACAACTTCAAGGATATAATTCAACATCAGATAGAGTAAAATGTTCACTACTAATTAAGAAAGAAGGAGTTTGAACAAATAACTTTCCAGGGTCAATCAACTTAATAATGTGTATCTTATTAAGTATAATCTGCTGCTGAATTACTGTGTGAATTTCTGATGAATCCTGTAATTTTAGAGATTTTTGTCAGATTAAGCTTTGTTTAAGGTGAAGGATCAAATTGTTTTTTCACAGCTTAGCTGCATTAAGAAAGTCTGAAGGTCAATCATATCAGCAAGACATCTATCAATGTTGGGGAAAGAAAGTTGTCTGGTAAGTATTTCTGATATCTGCAGTGACATTCAAAATAGCTGCTTAGGACCCATTTTTAGTGAGGAATTTTACATACATTTACATAGTTTACTATTGAAATTCTCAAATGTATTCCAATCTTTTAAGTACATTATTAATGAAATCACACACAAAACACCTTCTTTCTATGCAGTACAATGACATCTTTGTCACCAGTTATGAATTCCACAAGACATATCTAAGACCTCATTTTCATTTTCACTGTATTTAGAAAATACTCTTGAAAGAACTCTTGTCAATTTTAGACAGATTTCTTCGAGAATTCCACTAAATGCAGTACTCCCAAAAGGAAGAATCTTATTAGAATAACAAAGTAGAAATAATTGAACATCTCATAGAATCACGGTCATTAAATCATTTAGGTAAGAAAGGATCTCTGAATGTTGAATCCAATTTCTGGCTCAAAGCAGGTAGTTTAGAGTCTGTCCAGTTAAGTTTTAAGTATGTCCAAGGTCAGAAATTCCACAACCTCTTTCAGAACCCTTGTCCAAAGTTTCACCAATCTCATAGTTAAAATATTTTCTGTGAAACATAACTGGAATTTCTTGTACTTCAGCTTATGTTTGTATTCAGCAGGTCTCTTGTCCGCTGTGCTCTTTTGAGTCTGTATCTGTCATTTCTGCTGTCCCGTTGCGTAGCTGTAGATAGCAGTAATATTCTATTTCACATTCCCTTCTCAAATCTCATTTCCTCAGCCTTTCCTTGTTTGCCACAGAACAGTGAGCTTGGTAGTACACTTCTGGATTTACCCCCATCTGCTAATGTCCTTCTGCTGGGAAGCCTAGAATTGGGTAGAGTAGTCCCAGTGCAATTTCACAAGTGTCAAATAGAGGGGAGAAGTAATTTTCTTCAACATCCTGTGTAGAGGGAAAATCAGGAAATACAGCTCAGGAGGCCACTGGCTTAATTTGATACAAGAGTGCACTGCTGACCCATTCTCAGCTTGTTCAAGAGAACCCCCAGATCCTTTGTTTCAAAACTGCTCTCCAGGAAGTATACCTCCAGCCTGTGCTGTTCTGTGGTGTAATTCCAATCTAGGTGCAGGATGTTGCATTTACCTATGTTCCTGTCAACACATTTCTCTTGTGTGTTAAAGCTGGTAATAGCTGGAAGAACAGTTCTTTCCTAGAGGAGTACTTTCCTATTTTAGCATCATTTACAACATGTTGAGTGGATATTCTATTACATGTTCCAGGTTATTAGTAAAGATATTTGACAGAATTACCTTGAATATCGATCTCAGAAAGATGTCACAAGTAACCAACTACTTGCTGAAAGTTTTGTCACTGATCACAGGCTCTAGACTCTGGTGATCTAGTGAATTTTCCATCAAGTGTATCCAGTGAATTTTCAACTCACATTTTGAGTCTTCATATTGTCTCCTTGTCCTCGTATTGCTTGTACGCCTTTTTACCTCTGAATGAAACTTAGAAAATCTTGCTTATGAGACTAATCACTAAAAAATGAAACTTTATTATAGACGGTATCTAGAATGAAAAAATCTTTACCTGTGCTTACAGTAATGCAGTTCTAAAATGCATACACATATCAAAATTATTTGTTTGAATAACAAGTCAGAGCACAAAGACCTCTGAGTCTTTGCATTACAGAATTGATTTAATGACAGCACAATGCACTACATTCACTTACATTCAGTATTTATATCTGCTTTTTTTTTTTTTTTT
>PPHD01016323.1:4717-15622 GCA_002909625.1 Bambusicola thoracicus
AAAAAAGACAGATGAGAACAAACATTTAATGGAAAAATTAAAGATGTTGCAATAGTAAAATTTGATTCAACAGCACCTGGTGTACCCCAGTACTCACACACAAGCTCTTCAGGGATCCCATTCCGACATATGCTTGTGTTATTTCTAAAATGGTTGTTTAAAGGTTTTTATTTACTGTACTTACTGAAAGCTTACTACAGAAGCCTAAATAGATAAATGTAAACATGTACATACCTACAGCAGTAGAGAAGTAAATAAGGTCAGTAATCAGCTACATCCTAAGACAGTGTGATTGAAAAATGCAATCTGTTTTGCAAAGGACTTTGCAATTTCTGAAGGCTAAGAGCTGCACCAGGGCATCTTAGCTGAAGGTCATAACAAGTACCATCTCTGGAAGCTCAAGGCATGTCAGATGGCACAGGCCTCACCAGCAACTTAGAGAGTCATTAGAAGGCCATATATGCAATCAGGTCATGCTAGACAACTGACCCCAGGGTTATAGGCCTGGAAGGGATTTGGGCAACTTCACAACCTGCAAGGAAGGACTTGAATGACTTACAAGCAGCATGAAAACTCTAAGACTGAAATACATTTTAATCTCCCATCATGTGGTATAATGCAGGAAGCTGCTTGAGCTGGAGGTGACAGGGCTTATTCTCTTAGTCAGAGCTGGTGCGTTAGCAGGAGATTATTGCCGTGCATGTATTAGAAAAGGAAAAGGATTGCAGTGTGTGTGACGTAGGAGAGAAAGGAGGTTACGCAGCATGAACCAGAGAAGGGGAAAGAGCTACAGGCACAATGGAAGGTGCATGTGATGATCCTCGTGACTTGTAATGAAAGAGCTGGCATCCTCTTAATGAGATCATTTGTGTAAAGTTGAAATTGTAGTAACTGCATCTCAGAAGAAACAATCACGGAACGTTCCTTGTGAGGAAAAAAAAAAAAAAAACATTAATTTGTGAAATGCATATTAGATTTGCATGTTTTACAGTATGCTAAACATTTCTGTGTAGTCCTGTACTGTAGTTATTCATTTGGATACACAAAAATTCCAGAGCCCACTTGATATATGACTGAAGTCCTCAAAAGCAAGCTTACTCCACCACTTCTACTAGGGCTGAACCTCTGCCATCATTTTTCAGAATCAATGCCTAGAAGTGTTTCCAAGGCATCACAATAAAGTTTTGACACTCTTACAAATGAGAAAGCACCCTCTTAAGATTTGTGTGTGTGTGCAGCCTTTTAGGTAGATTTTAGCTTCTAAATCTTTCATCCCTTTTGGTGGAACAAGAAAGAATTGTTGTTGCTTTTTTTTTGTTTGTTTGTTTGTTTGTTTGTTTTTGGAATAGACAGCAATAGCAGCAAGATTCCTGTTTCTTCTATCAGGATTTTCCCACATATCTTCTCTCTTTGATTTTCAGATTTTTGCAGATTTTTCCTTGTTGCTCTGATACATTGTCTGCTTTATTTTTCTCTGGGCTCAGCAAGCTCTGGGCTAAGTAAGACTTCTAGTCTGTCTTTTGTGGGTAAGTATTTTAATACCATATCCTTCTCCAGAACTTTGTTGTCATTTCTTGACTGCGCTACACTTAACCACATAGACCATAACTTATATCTCATCTTATTACCAAAAACTGTTTGACTTTTTGCTCTGTTGCTGCTGTTGCTAATGTGCCTTAACCCTACTTTACTCTGAGACAGCTCTTGGTTCTCTATACTCCTTCACTTTTACTACTCTAGAGTTTTGGTACTACCATAATGCAACTTGCTGCCTGACTGCTGAAGAACTGCTTTTATTGGATTCCGTGTCTAAATCATCAGCTTTGGTGTTGTTTTGGAGCCTGTGGAGAAAAGGTAGGAGAACAGGGTGGCAGGAAACAGATACAGTTAAGCAGAAGTATGGAAAAGACATCCAATAGAGAACTTTGGCTAGTGCCATTATCAGATCCTCCCCTTAACTATGCTACACTGTCTTTTTGCAAAGCTAGCTTCTTATCTATTAAAGATGAAGCTGAAAGCTTCAGTTCATTGGCCTAGTTACTTGCTAAAGTTATCTCCAGAGAAGCAGGATTCCTAGCGACTTTAACAGCATCATTCCGTCAGAGTTACTTTAAACCTTGGATATTTCACTTCATATTACCTTCATTATCAAGTTGCTTTTTTCAGCAGCTTTGAAATATTATATAACTTCAATCTCCTGTGTCCCTTTGAATACAAAATATTACTATTAATCCTTTTGCAAATGTGAATCTAGGTTATATCACTTCTTCCACATACTTTTGCTGAAGTTGATAGAAAATGTAGCAACAGTCTTTTCCAAATTTAAATTTAAGAACTCGTTCCAATTGTAATAGTATTCTATTGGCCTTTAGGCAATATATCAACTGAGACAGACATATTCAAAGAAAACACTGGATGCACTGAAACTGATAAGATGCCTATATAGTCTTCTGGGCATTTTCAAATCTGTAGACTGAAATCGCTATGGAATTTAAACATGCATCAAAAAATATAAGGCTGAATTTTTGTTTTTGTCATGGTATTTTATAGAATCTAACTTCATTTTTATACCTCTTCTCACAGATTACTGAGAAGTCACTCAGGTAGGAAAAATATGCATTCAGCCAAGTAGTCTCTAATACACAGAACCATAGAATCACTGAATTGTTAAGGCTGGAAAATACCTCTAAGATCATCTAGTTCAACCATCAACCCATCACCACCATGCCCACTAGCCATGTTCCCAAGTACCACACCTACACATTGGAAAAACATGCTAAGTTTTTGTTAAAGTTTCCAATTATACTCTCTGTACTCAGGTTAAGAAGCTTTGTAATCTAGACAATTAAAACAGTGCTGATAAAATAAATTCTATTCTTATTTAGGATAAGCAGTATCTTTAGCATCTAAAGGCTGCTGAATGAAAGTGACTTTGACTTCCTGGACAAAGCTTCTTCAAGTTCTGTAGATATAAAAATGACATCTTATCTTTCTCTTTGCTTTGAGTTTAATTCACATCCCTGTTCAGAGCTGAATGAAATCAGTGGTCATTCTTCATTTAACTTCAGTAAGTTACAGATAAGGCCAAGAATCATATTATAGCTAAAGTAGAGATGCTATTGTACTGTCGTCAACTCCACTGATGTAGTAGAGTCCTGCAACTGAATAACCTTCATTTCTGAAATTTCTTAGACTGAGAAATAGATCAAGTATACAACGTCTAATTTAATAGCTGAGAAAAGAGTCTATCCCAAATTGTGAAAACAAACATAAGCTTCCAAAATTTCACAATAAACAGTACGGGCTGTAAACATTACGGATTTCTGGTTTCATTTCTGTAGTGGAACTTTACCAATAAATTGTCAGTTGTCCGACACAACTGATAATCCCTGCTTGCTAATCAGTTCTAGCTGCTTTCACTTTCACTATCTGTACACACAACAATGTCAAAACAAGCCAGTCTGGAATGAACTGGTATCATTACATACTCAATACGCAAATTTTATGTGACTAGAACATGATTATGGTTTCACCTGTGTTAGTTTTTCCTCTCTCATGGCCAACATCTTGGCAGGGTGCTTCATCTCAGAGGCTGAGGCTATATTCAAAAGATTTAACAGAGACATCTGAATCCAAAGCCTTTTCCTGACAACCTTGCCATTTTGACTGAAGATTTTCAGGGCATGCTGAAAAGATTAAAGTATCATCTTCAAAGTGATCCTCTTTATATTAGCAAACGGGGGAAGAAGACAAGTTTGAGGCTGATGCAAGCCCAGAATGATCTTGCATTGGCAATTTCGCTAGTTGGGAAGAAGCTGAAAGTCAAAAGCTTGGTGTTTGTTACAAAACTATGCTAGTGAACATCCAACATTTGGCATTAGCAGTATTAATGGAGTTGTTTGACTGCTGAATATGTCTACTGTATACTATCTCACAAGAACATTTGTGAAAAAGAGCAGGAAGTAAACATCAGAGCCTTGGCAGAGCCGTGGATACATCCTTCATTCCAAATGTGATTCTGCTGATGATCAAAACAAGATTTCTTCCCAAAAGAACAAGGACATCTCACCCTAATTATTGCTGATCTGGAGAGAGTGCAACCAAGGTAAACATGTCAATCACTTTGAACCTTGTTTCATCAATTGTGACTGTGAAACTAAACAGCTGCCTTCAGATAGCTCATACAATGACCTCCACCTTCTGTATAGTAATGGGAAGACAAACATCTCTGGATGACAGTAGGGAAACTGAGGATGGCCTGAGGACTTCCAGAAAATAGGCATTCAGTCCTGCATTCATTAGCAAATGATGATACCTTGTTTGGGCTCTCAATTTCTTGAGGTTAAGCTGATGACCTTCAGTTCTCTAGTGAAGGTACATTCATTTGTCATACTCCAAGAAGCATTACCAAGGACAGAAAAATGAATAGGCTAGATGCAAGTGTAAAACCTTGATCGTCTCTGCTGGGAACAAGAAACTACTCTAACATGGAGAATGAAGTTAAAGATTCTATCAGAGCAGCCTGGCTTGCTGAGGACTTGCAGACTGCTGAGTCTCGAACAAGAAAAATCAGACAGTTTAGTCCAATTGGTAGCACTTGGAATATGAATTCTGATCTGAATAAGTACTGAAGATGACAATAACTGGAAGCTGAGAGCAGATATTGGGGAAGAAGCAATGAGTGCATTCTCTCTTCTTATAATCATCCTTATACATCCACTTCTAGACACTCCAAGCCAAAATACTGAACAAAGATGAATCTTTTATCTTGCTGAGTACTGAACTCTTCATAATCTCTCTGTTTTTCTTAAGTTTGAATGTCCAAGAATAATGATCTCAGTGTTACCACAGTCAGTCTGGAAACTGCCTGGTCATGAGGCACCACTATATCAGAAGGATGAGCTCATGTTATGAACAATCTGAACCAATATTTCCAGAGTATAAATAGGAGTAAGATGCCAGATTGCTCTTACATAATGGGCAATCATATTTCTTTTTCCATAGATAAGTAATTAAAGCATTCTTAAATTCTTCCACCACTTCTTTTTTTTTTTTTTCATAGATTCAGGTGAATAGTCAAAGGACAACAGACAATAACCTTTTGCTTCCATACTTAAGCATGCTAGTATATCCTACCATCCTTGGGGACATATCTTCTTGTAGCATTATTATATATAAGATTTCTATTTCGTACTACTGATCATTGCATGAAGGTGAGGAGTCTTACGGGAAAAGACTTTATTCAACTGCCAAGATCAACTTTCCACACACAAAATGTTACCCCAAGATCTGTAATAGGAGTTGAAGATGGAAATGGTAGCACTCCATATATACATCTTTGCAGAAATATTTTTGTTGTTGTATGGACCAATAAAGGATGGAATGTCCTCTGTCTTATCTTTCTACCATGCATCTTTCATGTCCCAAAGGAATCTCTGAGTCATATTACACACTTTTATAATGTTCCTGATTCTTGAGCCCATAAGGATCCATGGGAAATTCATCATGTGAGCTGTGCTTAACAAAGAGCCTGTTAGGTAGTCTCTTCATAATTTGAATTAGTCCATTTTGATGTCTGCTTTCAAAATCACTAATTGCAGTTTTGGGCAAGACAAGAGAGGTTTTTTTTAAGATGTGATGACTGTTTTTCTACACACAGTTGTGCTGTGAGAGATTGAATAGAATTGTTGTTTTATGTCAGGCATGGAATCTGTCCCCAGGGGCGAGCCCTTCCATACAGAATTAGTCAAGAGTTGTTGAGATTGGAAGAGACCTCTGGAGGTCATATTTTCCAACATCTCTACTCAAGCAGGGGCACCTAGAGCAGGTTGCCTAGGACCATGGCCAGACACTGTTTGAATACCTCCAAAGGTGATGGAGATTCTACAGTCTCTCTAGACAACCTCTGCCAGCACCCCAAGACCCTCACAGTAAAGAGGTGCTTCCTGTTGTTCAGAGGGAATCCCCTGTTTTCCTGTCTGTGCCCATTACCTCTTGTCCTGTAAATGGGCACCACTGAAAAGAACCTAGCTCCATTCTCATTGCATCTGTCCTTCAGGTATTTATATACACTAATGAGATGCCTTCTGAACCTTCTCTTCTCTAGGCTGAAAAGTCTCAGATCTCCTAGCCTTTCTTCAGAGGAGGGGTACTCCAGTTTGTTCATCACCTTTGTGGCTCTTTGCTGCTTGTGATCCAGTAGCTCCATGCCTCTCTTGTACTAGAGAGCCTAGAATTGGATGTAGTACTACAAGCGTGGCCTCACCAGAGTTGAAGGAGGGAAAGATCACCTTCCTTGACCTGCTGGCAACACTCAGTCTAACGCAGCCCAGGTTACTGCTAACCCTTACTCTCTAGACCCAAAGTGCCAAGGGCAGAGACAGGGACAGCAGTGGGGCCTACTGGCAACGCTAGTATGCAGTGAGGAATTGGACAGGGGCCAGAGTCCATCTGAAGGGTTATTCCAGGACCACAAGGAGACTGGGCTAGGAACAGGACTGGAAAGGGGTACAGTCGCCCAGAAGTGGCATTGTCCATGAGGAGAACGCTTTGGTCCCATAAGAGGATGATTAAGGTCTATTGCTGCCCCTGGGTCTTCTTCAAGGAAGGCTGGAATAGTGGTTTGTATTAGTTTTCATGAGTTTGAATATAGCTTTGGTTTCCTGTAGACAAGGTAAAACATACAATGTATGTTGTGCTATTTTTCTATTTCCCACCATAGATTGCAGTGAGATCTGTAATGAAGGATGCTCAGTCATCAAAGAACTGCCAAAATAGTTCCATCAGTCAGACAAGAAAAACACCAAAGTTTTCACTCACTGTTTTGAAAATGGGCTGAAATGGCTCCACTGCCTCTTCACTCCAACATATCTTTCAATAAAAGTAACCCTAGAAAAAAGAAAAACCCCTATGGTAAAGCTTCATAATTTGCTGCCTCCCTTAGTCTGACTTAGTCATCAGAGCACACAGATACACAAAAAGATCCCCAGCATCACAAGAAAGCAGCAACAGCCATAGTACACATTCTGCTGAATAGGAAGCCTTAACCTTTAGAATTAACAGCACAAATCAGTTTTTTCACACTGCACAACAAATGGGAAATAAGCATTAGCCCCTACCACACCTACAGGAAAGCTCACAGCTCACTACTGCCAAGAAAAAAACTTCCATAGACACCTATATCAGTGCAAATGTCAGCCCTTCTGCTTAGCTGGAGATCACACTTCTAGTTAAAAATATATATATACAGATTTGAACCAGCTCTACAAATGAAGGTCTAGCACAACATGAACTGAAATAAACAAAAACCTGACTCAGTGGCTGCTACAGTAACTTGCCCTCAAGCATAACAAGTTTCAAGAGACTATCTTAATACACAAAAATAACTTAATAACTATCTCAATTATACAACACTTTAGTTTGGAGAGAAATGTGTGAACACTAGATAGAATTTCTCATTCTTGGATGAATCAGAGGGCTGCAATTAATAGCGTGGGCCCTGGAAAATAGGTATAAAGTATATTAGGATATATTTTTCACATCTAGTTTTTGAAAAAGTAACATTTTTAAGAGTCTCCATGAAATGTAATATCCTTGCAAGCACAACCATGAAACATAATTTCTGTTTGCTTATGACGATATTTTCATTCTAAGCTTTTATTCTAAGCTTTGTTGATTGCATCCAATCCAGCAATTCCTATTGACTTTTAAGGGCTCTGCAGAAAGTGATCAGTGACCTAATATGTTCTACCTCTTCTGCTTACATTTCTTTGGAGTCCAAAATAGATTTTCAGAGCAACATCTTATCTCCTCATACATTCATTATGTTCAAGTCACTACTACATTTCACTGAAAACATACAGGTATGACATTGAGAAGGTATCACACTGCTATAAAAATCTTCACTTCCATTAAAGACTATATTAAAAATTATACTGATTTCTCAACAGTGGATCCTAAGCTGTGATTACAAGGCGGTTTTCGGCTTTATTCTGAAAACTGCTTCTGTGAATAGAAGATGATTGCTTATTTTGAAGTAGTTCTGAAACTCAAATAAAACACTATTGCTTTCTACAGATCTTCAATAAACTCAACAAAATAGATCAGTTTCCCTTCCTGCCACAAAGTTATCAACAGCACAGTAAGACCAAGGAAAAGGTCTGATGATCACTACCTACTAGCTGAAAATCTTAACAAAGATCATTCTCTTACACTTACAAACAAACTACTGATGGTCTGAACAACAGCAGACCAGCATAGCACTCAACCAGTGAATTCATATGACACATGCCATGATGCTCTCTACATAAACTGAACTGATATGCTCTGAGGATACAATTACACTTATGATCCTAAAATACATAACCTTGGAGAGAGTTCCTATAAAGGAAAGAAAGAAAAATGAGTAATCAACAATGTGACTGGGACAATTATCTCATTTTAGTTTGCAGCCTCCACCAAACACTCCTACAACCAGCTTTAGCATGCGTCTGAGATTCATATACAAGTCTAAAAAGCACTTTTTAAAAACAGATCATGTGAGCTCATCCCAACAGGTAACAAGAAGCACTAGCACTAGGATGTTTTGCAAAATCAGAAGGCATTTATAGAACAGCGAATCACAAAATCTCTTTTATTGACCCTAAGGTTTGCTTGTGGTTTTTTTTTTTTAACTTATGGTTAGGCTCAGGTCTGTACTCAGACATATGGCACTGGAGAAATCATTTGTTTTCTAGCTTGTAAGCACATACTAAAGGCATACTTTGAATGAACCACAGGGAAAGAGATCACAGTGGTGCTAAAAGAAATGATATTCTGTTTGACCAAGAGTTTATTTTACTGGGAACAGGGAAGAAGAGGAGACGGAATTGTTGCTTCCTGTTCTATGGCAGCTGACAATCAATTATTTAGAAGAGGTCAAGCACTAGTTCATATGCAAATATGTCAATTTTGGATGAAAAGCAGCACAGGACTCATCTCCAAAGTCATGGTCATAATTCAAAGACCTTACTGAGCCAGTTTCCATCAGCCACAGTTGAAGCCTATGGCCTGAAGAGCACTTTCTCTCCTGCCACCCACCCCAGCAAGCAGCCACCTCTATCAGGGTACTGACAGGAGGTATATATTTCTCGCGTCTCTTTCAACAATGGTAGTTTTGGAAGAGAACTTAGTATCTCTATATGCAATAGAAATGGCGTACGTGCTGAAGTCATAGGGTGCCTGTCTCACAACAGTAGTTGACATTTCCACTGTGGGCTTTCAAGTCACTCTATAATCGTTAATGAAATTACTTATCCAGCATCACAGCTATGCATATGCAGACCTCATATTATGCTATATTCAGTTGACTGATTCACACAGAATTGTGATACGGGCAATAGTTAATGGAAGACATCAATAAGAGCCAGTTTGTGCTGTGGTACATATCAGATTTTGGAAAGATTCCATCTCAGTTTCAAGAAAATTTCTCCCTTAACATTCTCATGGCGGTTTTTTGTTTGCTTTTTTTCCTAGATTCAAACTGTCTCACAGAACTTTTCTGCTTATTCACCCTTTTCTATTGAGAATATTTACGATACTTAATCCACTTTTGACCCTAGTCAAATTTAAACTTTATTTCCCAACTGGTGACAAATTTTAAAGAGGTTTGGTGTCATTGTTTTTTTCTCACACAGATTTAGACCACATGAGTAGCTCCCTCAGTATGGCTGCTCAGACCTGAAGAGTTATATAAAAACGTGTGAGGCAGTCTTTAGCAGGATAAAAGAACTATAACAGGATAACTCCTCAGAAATCAATAAACAAACATCCAATAATGTAATGTCTGCCACTCAACTTTTCTCTACCAGGTGAAACATTTCTCAGTAATTGAATTTACCCCAGATCCTTTAGGAATGTTGATGATCCACACAGCTGCCTGGAATTAAAAATTGGAATATGACTCTAAGCAATTTTATTGAATACGCAATAGAAAATTATCATTGAAAGTCTTGTGTCAGGGTTCTTCATCATCTTATTTAAAAGGATTGTGTTGAATTTTCACTTGATTCAGCAGTCATCTATGTATTTATTGCAGAAGCCTCCCAAATACCTGGTGAAAGCATCAGTGACATGATGAAGTGTCACACAGAGAAAGTGGTGCTGCATACTAAAGGAAACCCAGGCTGGGGTATGTCCCCTGTGCACAAATCTCAGGGCAATTCTCTTCTGCCGCATCAATGCTTTCACTCTATTATAGCATGGGATTGAAAAGGAGAACCCTGCTCTTTAACTTCTGGCCTTAGAGCTGAAATGGAGGTGGAAAGAAAGTAAATAACTCTATTTTGTATTTTGATATTTCAAGAAATAATTTTTTTTTTTTTTTTCCTAAGTAGTAATTACTTGCAGATAGGAAAGTAAGGAATGAACCTGGTAGGACTGTACAATTAAGTGCTGTCCAGTGGACATAATCCATGCTTTTGTTTGCTAGAAAATGCAGTTTTACAAGGGTTCTCTTGTTTTCTTTCTGTTTTTGGATGGCTGCTTTGTATGTTATGCTTCCAGAAAACTACCTTAGCTAAGATATGTATTACTGCAATTACCCTGCTGAAAAAGAGGCACCACAGGTGTCTACCAGGTAATGTACATTGGCAGAATCACACCAAAGAAAAGACCATCATGCCAGCGTATTAGCTAAGACTTTTATCCCAGTAAGCGTGTTTCATGACTCTCTATACCTTTGGCATACATAAAGAGAGCTGTTTGAGAGAGTTGTTCTGTGAAATTTGAAATGCTTTTTGCTGGAGGCGGGAGGGATAATAAACAACCACCGTGCTGCAGCCACAAGAAGGAAGGGTGGGCACTGCACAGGGAGCAGCAGGAATCCAATGCATGGGTTCCTCCTGCAGACATGTTCTCAAGTTCAGC
>PPHD01016324.1:0-15622 GCA_002909625.1 Bambusicola thoracicus
CTTTCATATAAGAGGTTCTAAACTGTAGAATAATTTAAGTTGGAAGGGACCGAATTCAAATCTGTTACTGCTCTCAGAGCAGAGAGAACCTGTCAGCTTGGTCAGGTCCATACTTGGTTGAGTTCTGAATATTTCCAAAGATGGAGATCATAAAAATTTTCTGAACAAGTTGTTTCGGTGTTTGATCAAGCCTTGCTGTCATTTTTCTTTCCCTAGCACCTAAGCATAGACATATTTCTATTACTTCCTTGTCTCTTTGTGTTTCAGCAACAAAGACACCATATCAGCTAAAAGTTGCACTTTTTTCCCCCCCCCATGTCAGTACCTTCAAACATTAGAAAACTATGACTCATTATAGGGGAAACATTTAACACAGGACATACGTGAAATTACCAAAACTACCAAGGCAAGGAGATGTTCCCAGGACAACTAGAAATAGGGACGCTACAAGATCCAGCTCTGTAAATTCAGGAAGGAAATACACTTTCCCTAGGAGGAAATGGGTTTTAGCAATTTTTTTTTTTCCCCCCTCACAATCCTAACAGAAATACAAGAATATTCAAAATACTGAAGCTTTCATAACAAATCCACATGTGCCACAAGTGACGGTTCAAAACTGGACTGTGTCAGGTATACGGCTTCAGTTTTCACCATAGTCTGCTGATTACTCAGCTTCATCTGTCACAAACCAGCTATCAGCAAGGAGAAAGGTCACTGAAGATGGTTAACAACAATTTTGTTCGCCCAAGGAAACGAAGGGTCACATTTAAAAAAAAAAGTAAAAAAGTCAATTACAACTACTTTTGTAGTTCCAGTAGAGAAAACTGACAGCAAATACACTTTATTTTTTCTATGTTTTTGTGGCTTTGGTCTGGGTGACTCAACTCACATATGAGTCTACAAAAACACAGGGGCAAGCAGACAATCCAAGCCTAGAAATATTGCAAAAATTATTTGTTCGTGACTGAGCGAAATTATAGCTTTTTTATGCTAGGAATTTATTCACATTCACTGAAATCCTTTAATAATGCAAATGTTTTAGTGTCATAAATACGTTTGTCCACATCTTAGCTGAAGAGAAATAAATGAGTTACCCTAATCCAAACTTAGTGTTTGTAGTTGTAAAATTAAAAATTGCAGTACCTGACCTTCAGTCACATACAATTGTAAGGCATCAAGATTTAAACTGGCTTTTCTTATGACTTTGTGCAACCTTAACTCTCTTTTAGGTTTCTCCATTGAAATCCTGAGATGGCTGGGGACTGTAAAAATAAAAATCTATGTAAACAGACTCAATTTGTTATTAATTTCTTTCAAGAAGTGGATGCATGTGTCAAAGTGTCTTGCAGGTTAAGAAGAATCATATTTACCACATCAAAACTGTCCACCATAGGATCTAAAGGTGACAGAATGACCATCTACACATCATCCACATAACAATAAAAGGAGAGATAAAAGAATAAAAGGAGAGCTCCTGACAAACAAGGAAAACTATGCAGTTATTTTTGAGAGGGATACAAGATTAATCTCTACTGATGAACATTTAGAAACTCTGCTCTGCATAGCCAGAAGCTGAGCTGGAAATAAATAAACAGAGCTCGTTTCTTTTGTTTGTTTGTTTTTAATTTATTTCTAGTGAGTTGCCATATGCCTTGAGGATCATGGTGGATGTAAATGGATATAATTGACCTATTCACTGTAAAAGAAGCCAGATATGCTAAGCTGGGTAATGGAATGTAATACCTGTAAAGTGATTGAGGATGACAACCTAAATTGTCTCAATCTTGTAAGTATGCTTGGAAATTCCTGCCCCAAACAGTACTTATTGCTCAAACCTAGGACTTATTAACAAGTTGTCTGATTTGGCTGCAAACTGATTAAACAATCTCATAATATTTTCTAGGTTATTACCTTTGGAACTACTGACAGGTCTGTATCTCCACCAAAGATATTTACCCTGGTTTGTAGAGCTCTCCAAGGTTTTTTTTTTTTTTTTTTTTAAAAAGAAACAAAACTAAGAGGAAAGCCAGTGTCAAAGGACTACTCAGATGTGCAGTCACTGATACAAGATATAACTGAGCTCTTGTCTAGGCTTCATTCTGTATGTATCATTTTGACAAACCACTTTACAGAAGTGGAATACAGACTAGCAATTTTCTAAAGTGATGTTATAGTTATTTTCTTGTCTTCTTCCCCTTCATCTGTTGGAGCAAGTCATCTGAAACTAGACTTCAAAGCAAAATCCTTTCGTTACTGAAAAGCTTCCTTGAATTCCCAATGTATTTCCCAGGAAAGGGAAAGGAGCAAGAGATACTGATATCCCTGTTTAGTCCATAGTAGAAATACCCAAAACAGCAAGCAAAAAAGATTTCAACACTGAAAATCCCTCAGCTCCAAGACCAGTCTTAGGAAACAATTGGGAATTAGGCAGCTTTTTTGTTTGTTTGTTTTTGTTTTGTTTTAACTTGAGTATTTAGATTACATTTTGATGTTTATATTCAAAATTCTCAGAAAAGAGCTGCAGATCAGAGAATTGCCAAGACTAGTTCTGCCTGCCTACTTCAAAGAAAAAATTTGGCTGCATCATTACAATGTGCAGTTTCTCACCTTCCTGTGATGAATATGTCTCATCCTCCATTTTGGCCTACTAGTAAGCTAACATACCACAACAACATGCCCCAAAACCTTACTTGAGACAAAAATTCAATGGATTCTGTAGCTGAGAGACTTGCACTTAAGAACAACCTAATAATAGCCAAGTGCAGATAACTGCAGTCTTGTAATGATTTAAGATATGTTTTAACTTGATGAATTCTCTTCAATGCTGCACTGTCATTGTATGTGTCAGACTCCAAACATCAAACTGATCGAAGGTTTTGTCTAACTGGGTGTCTTCATCTGTGCAGAAGCAGAAGGAGATTGAAGGCGAACAGGAGATATCTGCAAGTCCCTAACAATCACTCATTCACATGGAAGCACCACACAAAGTAACTGGCAGCTCTGCAGAAAAAGGAGCCAGGCCAAAGGTACCATTTAACCAATCAATCAATCACCTGGCAAAGCAGAACAGGGAGTTGTTGGTCAAAAGGAGATTAACTTAATTTTTTTCAAGTGTTTTTGGCTAGTTGTTTCAGACATGAGAAGTGATGGAAAGGAACAAGATCTAGGAGAAAAAACAACAACACAACTTGAGACTTTGACCAGCCCTCTTAAAGCACAGCACAAGTAACATATAAAAACACACCTAACAGTCAAGGAAGGTAGGAAACTGAAACAGGAAAACAAGTTTATAATGTTTTGGTGGGAAACAATAAGAAATCAGTTTTCTAATTCAGAAACATATGTCCAAGTAACAGGAACTATGAGCTTCAACTCCCTCGATAAGTCACATGACAAGGACCGAACATACAGTGTACAACATACTGAAGCCCCATCCAAACCCTTTTCCATTCTAAACCAGTGCCAACAGAACAGATGGGAGGCTCAACAGCTTCTTAGAAACACACTACTTTCTTCCGCCTTCTCCCTGAAATGCTGAGGATCTCAATTCATCTGAGACATTGTGGTTCTGGAATCCCAAGAGACACCACAGCCATCAAACTGCAACAGCAGTTAGGAACAAAACACCTCCTAGCTCCCCCTCTGACTTATCCACAACTATATACTGAAGTGTCAGAACTGGTTGACTTGTGAGAAAATGAGAACCTGGAGGTCTTGGGCTGCTTCCATAATCCTTGCAGCTGGAACACGCTCATCACTATTGTCTTTGTCACTCCTTCTGTTACTTTAGAATCAATCTATTCTCATTTATGTTCCCTTCTGAAATGAGGAATGAGGAAAAAACCAACAGTAAGCATATCTATGACAAACTCTTTCTCAGCTGCCAACACCACGAAAAAGGATTTAGTTGAGCAAACCTCAACATCTTTCTGGATTCACAGCACAGATGCAGAGTTAATGTAAGCTGTTTCAAAACCTGACACTGTTTAGATAAATGTGCACCAGGTATATTATATATGTATTGCATTCATAATATGAGCTACTTTCCTTACGTATGAACTATAAAGCAAGTCTGAGTGAAGTTCATAAAGCCTGAGATTTGGATAATGCACCTATTTGTGAACAGAAACATTTAAAAGTATATACCAGAAACAGAAAAATATCTCTCCTGTTAAAATACCTCTGAGCCCCACACATATTCCAAAACATATCTGGATAGTTTCAGAGATTTTCTTGCAGAGCATCAGTTCAAATCCAGTTCAGACTGGTAGTAACTTGAAGCTGTTATCTTCTTGTGGCTATCTGATAGCATTATTCCCTATAGACAAGTGTGCCCATTAAAAATATGCAACAGCTGGCATATATCAGCTTCTTGCTGGCATTCACAACAGTGAGGCAGGGGAAGGCATGTGGCTGGAATCTAAATGATGCCTCCCTTGAGGTGGTCAGGCCAGCACAAGTGGAGGCACTTTAATTGGAAAGGGAAACTTGAACTTTGTACTTAACGTGTGAATAAATGGAAAGCTTCGGCCTGCAGGACTGTCAGATCGGTAGTTTTCACAAACACTCAAATCAAATACCACATCTGAGTGGAAGAAATTAAGATGTAAATATCCGGCAACCAGAGCCAAGTCCAATGAAATCAGTAAACAGATTTGCACTGCTTCAGTTCTATGCCTCAAAACGTATCAATATTCCAGAACTCAGTGCTTGTGAAGATGGTTTATCGTGGTTTAAAAGAAAAAGAAAAAAATCGTACAGGAGACTTCAAATCTTTATCTTGCGATCAGCAATCAAAATAATGGAAATAACCCTCTAGTGCTTAAGAAATGGCTCCTCCAGTTAAAAATCAGGCATTTATGTAGAGGGGGGTTAATTAGATGCTGCTGTTGCTATCAACAGAAATTTATGTCTGATAAATGTTGAGCTCTTCTCTGAGAATTATAAACATCCCACTCCTGTATTAGCCATGCCCACTTACCGATGAATCATGTCAGTGAGGTAATTTATAGGGCTCTCAGAGGAAGCCCTGGACAAGTCATCAAAGACAAATGTTGGTCATTCCACAAGTTCATCCTAAAATATTTTTAGATTAAATAGTCAAGACATATTTATACCAACACAATCCAAACAGGAGTTAAGTCTCTTAAGCTTGTAAGCAAATAAGTTTGCTTCTTTTGGGGCTGCCTGTCCTTTTCAGAAGTTCTGAGCCCAGCAGGTCAGCCTCCAGCAGCAGACTGGGGTGTGATCCAGGGCACATCCTGGCTTGGGAGCTGCTGATCACAGACAGCTGGTCTAGGCTAATGCATGTAGTCTATACTCCTGACTGTCAATATGCAAAGCACCAGCTGTAAGGAAACATAAATTGTACAGTTGATTTGGTTTTGCATATCAAATGTGTGCAGCATATTATTCACAGATTCTGTTAATTAATTCTGATGAAATCATAATGAAAAGAACATTAACACTAATAGATTTGGATGAGACGAAATTTCAGACCTTCCTGACATTCTCATTTGTGGGACATACCATATTAAAAACAACCAACCAGCTTTCTCTTTGCAATACAAGCATTAGTTTCCCCAAAGGTAAAACAGAAGTTCGGCTTAAAAGTCTCATTTTTTACAATGAACAGCAATGTTTTAAACAACTAGAACAGGATGCTAGCATTAGAGCTACTGTTTTCATAAAGCTGTTCTGCTGGTGACTATCAACAGTCACCACTGCACATGATTCCTTTTCCAATCAGCTTTCCAATTTAGGTTTCCATAGGCTACGCTTTGACTGAGGAGTTAGAAGAATTCATGCATGTATGCTATGAAGTTTCAATAACCAGTTTCTGTACTTATAGCATTCCTTGCAGGATACATTCTGTGGCTGCTCTGTGCACAGACAGCCCTATTTGGACTTTTTGGCTAATGAGGGTTCACCACAGAGAGGTCACAGGGTTATGCAATGTTACACCTTCTCCCAAAGGATGAGAGGTACCCTCTGACAGTGAACAGCTGGATCTTCATGGAAATTCCCCCTGCCAGCACCAGTGGGGACTGTCCAGAATGCACACTAACACTGCTCCTGGGTTGGTCCCCACAGTGGTCACTGACAGCCACATGAGACCCCAAGATCTCCCTGCCACTGCTTCTCACAGGGTGCTTATGCAGGAAGTCACAATTACACAAATAGATACCACTCACACACCAGAACCTAGCCCATAAGACATTTTTTTTTTTCCTAAGTTGGAAATTATGCAATGATTTCTGACCCATACTGCAATAGAATTTGTTTAATCCAGTCTTTTCAGAGTGGCTGATACTTAGGAAGTTAGTCTCCTCTCTCTTCAAGAATACACATTTCTAATTAAAATGCAACTGGCAAAGCCAAAACATACCTCAAGCTTTTCATATACACATTTCTGATTCTACGACACCTCCAGCGCACCAGGTAAACTGATGATCATCACATCAGAACAAGTTTTCAGCAGAAAATGTAAGAGATGCAGTTTCATTAGGCAGAGGTAACGCACTGCTTCTTCCATGAAATTCTTCAGTCTTATAGAAAAAGGAAAAGTAATGAAGAAACCTTGGAGTAAAATACCCATATTTGTCTACCCCAGAAGTCAGCCCCCATGGTCACTTTAAATGGCTATGGCAAGGTCTCCATTTTGCACTTTCCTAAAGTGTGTATAAACAGGAGTCTTTTATCACGGTTTACCTTTCATTTTCTTGTACATTTGCACTCATGGCTTGTGAAGGCCTAAAAATGAGTACGAATAAATCCCAAGTTATATCCATCTGTCACTGGCACTAAAGGCTGCTGCATTTTAAATCACTTCAGCATACTGCTTCCACAGTGACTCAGCCCTGACAGGGGCGTCCACCCTGAGGGTGAGAAAATGATTCAGTATTCATTAGTCTACCTTAATGCAGTCTCTCCTCAGCAGGAGAATAGCCAATCATATGCCTTATCTGTAGCTGTTTCTGTGATTTATCCACCGAGAACTGACCTACAATCAAGAACTTTACTTAAAACCTTTGACAGGCAGCTAGCTGCCTGTCCAGGGATAAAGCCAGACTAACTACACCCATGCCAATTTCAGACTTCACCTTCCATTCATTCTGAGAGCTCAGAAGTACACGAAGGAAGTATTTCCAACATGCTGCTTAGATGCATCTTTTTCTTAAATCCCAGGTTCTATTTTATGAAGCTTTTTTTTTTTCCCCAAAAAAACAACAAAGAGTTTGAAAGAATGGCACTGTTGTTAGCACACCATGTTAGAGAGGTGTGCCCCATGTAGCATTTCAGAGTGACATAGTAATGTAAAATTAAAACCTTAAAACCTTGAGCCTGCTGGGCCAGAGCTGAACTTTTTTTGTTTTGTGAATGCTGAAAAACAGACTCTACTTAAGCAAAGAACAGAGAAAAATGGGTGTGATTCCTGCAGTCTTTTCAAATAAACCTGAAATTGAAACATTTCAAGCTCCCTGCACCAAGAGATAGCTTTCCAAAGGCGACTGATTTGATAACAAGACACGAAGAGGGGGAATAGATTGACAGACCTGTCAGTCTGCCTATATAAAGAAGTCTTCTTTCTCTTATGTGTGACAATATTTCCTTGTCAAACTTTTCTTGGGTTTGCAGGGGAGAAGGGAGAGAAGGTAACATGCAGATTTTGCTTTTCTTTGCTTTGAAAACACGATTTTTCTCTTCCAGCATAAAACATGATGTAACTTCTGGAAGAATACTGACAACAAACATTCTGAACCTCAGCAGATTTTCCCCCAGCATCTTCACAGAGCTGTTAACTCAGTCAATATGCCATACAGTTTCAGGTTGGAAACAGCCGATTTGAACGCCTCAGCCCAGATCAACAGGGCAATGGGAAGGATGAACCCAGAAGCATCATTTTTTAACTGTTGTTTGATCTTTTGTAAGTTTGCATTCAGAGAGAGGCAGAAACTTGACATTTTTTCTTGTCTAAGAGTGAAGTTACCAAACTCCTAAAGAAGGCAGATAGATTCAGGAGATTCAGATGCTCTCGAAGACCTAGTCAATTTATAGATAGCAGTTTCCTATGTAATCCTATGATTGAAGAATGAATGAATCTGACAGTATCTCTGAAGGCAAGGACTGAAACTGCTGTTTTTCCTTCTGTCAAATCCATGTCACTTCTTTGCAGAAAAAATGTGAACCCAGTGTTTGGAGGTACTTCTGATTAAAAAAATAGAAAAGTAGAGAGGAAGCAGCCTATTTATACAAACAAATATGTTGATTTCTTTAACTCTCTCCCTACTGTCCAAGTACTATCAACTAAAGTTAGCATTAGACATCAGGTAAATCCCCCAGAAACTGGATGTATAAAAACCACATAAGCTCTGAGATATTCTTCAATATGACTTTAAATTCACCATTTTTTCCTCCCTAACTCAAAAGCAGTATTTTGGTTTGGGATTTGACATTTCTGGTTTCCTAAGAGGAACCCACAAAATAAAAGGCATGACACAGAAGGCTAATGGTGGAATTCACCCTATATATGTTTACATTACCAATTGTCTGTTATTCAAGTTATCTTTTCTAACTGCTACCTAAATAACCACGATTTTTAAAAAATACATTTTAAATTATTTAGGTCATTTCATCTTAACTAACAAAGCTTCCAATTTAAATATCTATTTTAAAATTCCCTCAGTAGAATGATATTTTCTGTATTGCAGACCTTCACATTCATTACATGATCTAGCACTCATCTCAAAAGCTCTAAACATCCTGAAGCCTTCATTCTGAAAAGAAGTTTAAATCATCTTGTTTACAAAGAGCTTATTCCTCTGTAAAAGCAATAGAGGATAGGTATGAACCCTAATGCTACCAATTTTAAGATTGCCAGACAAAGTCAGTGTTAATGATTTGTATGTCTCATACCTACTAGTATTTTTGATCCTACTGCTTTTCATATAAGCAGATGGGAAATGGATGGATGCTGTGAAGCAGTATGGACACATATGAAGTGGTGTACAGTGTGTTTAGCTATCCTTCAGCTTTAACTCCTGTGAGCACTACAGCAAAAAGATCACTAACATTTACCGATTAAGGCCATGAAGACAATAACAATCCATAAACTAAGACAAACTAGGTAGGGCTGGGATTTGAGGGTTTTATTTTACATTTAGAAATACCTAATTGTCAACAGCTAAAGCCCTGAAAATATTTGAGTCAAAGTCCCAAAGCAGAGTAATATAAAACTACTTTGGTGTGTTGCTATATGCTTTGCTCCTGTTTATAAGCATCAGCATTCCCTTCAATTCTTAATGTTGTTTGAGAACTGAAGCAGTGTTTTGCACGTTTATTTCACTTTTGGAAGACAGAATTTTCTGCATATTTAATTTTGTAACCCAAACTATAGCACACATTCAGTTATCCTTCACAACTTCATGTGAAAGTTTCTCACATAATATTTCAGGAAAATTTTAAGTTGCTGGCAACGCATGAACAACCCGGAGCAAGAAGCAAGAAATATAGTTCTCTTGCTTGACCTTTATTGGTTTGGAGATTCTCTCTTGTTTACCTGGCAGAAGCAAATCAGGCTGAGCTCTTCCTACCAACATTTGAGTACTGGGATGGGGAAGAGAATTTCAGGACAAGATTTAAAGTACCCTCAAAACTGACTTGAATGTTTTTATGTGGGAACTAATTAAACATGAGATTTTCCCCACTGTTATTGTTTTTTTGCCTCGAAGTTACTCTCATTGTTGCTCGAGTTTTATGAATACTGCCTACTTTCTGCACCTCACCAAATGTCTAGCCAAGCTAGAACACCATCGATATTCATCTATATCAGTAGATTTCAAGTCATGTTTTACTTTCCATCTAAGTGTCTGAAATGCTTCTGTTTACAATGACTAATGAACCATTTAAAAGAATTTGTTGTGTGTTTTAGTAGTTTGAGGAAAGATAACAAAACTTTACCAATAAATAAAAGATGCTCTGATGTGGCCCTTCCACATTTTCTGAATCTTTCAACTCACCACCCAATTTTTTTTATTGTAACTGTCTGTTTGCATGTAACAGTAAAAGTGGCCTATAAGGACTTCAGAGATTGTGTAATTTTGCTGTGCATTATATACAGTCAACTCTCAATATTTTAACAGTATTCAACAATTTCTACTTTGAATGCCTTTATTTGTACTACTTAGGAGGCTCAATCCTATTCAAAATGAAGAAGTGTCTCTGTAATCTAAGGACTGTGACAGTCAGAAGACACAGTATCACAGAACCATAGACATGTCTGTATTCTCTTTGCACTAACTTGAATATAATGTCAAAAATAAAGCCAGAGAAGCAGAAATAACATGACTGTAGTCAGCATCTTTTTCTTCATAAAATTAACATAAAATGAAACATTACTTGACACAAACTTTTTTTTTTTTTAATAGCAGATTAACACAACAGAAAATTAAGAATGCATATTCACAACAGATTGCAAGACATCCTGAGTTCTCTGATCTCCTCTCATGAGTGTTGGTAGTAGCTATTGTTATCCTGCCACTTGTAAAATAATTTTCTGTGTGAAATCAGCTTTTCTAAAGAGTACTCCTATCTGAAAGGGAAAGTAAGGAGTCTGTTGATGCTTCACGACTGCAACCTTAGATTATGCAGGATATTCTGTTTTCCCTGTGAATTACTTGCCCCTTAGAGCATGGAGCTCTGGAGTTTGCACTAGGCTGCAGGCTGAAAAGGAACAATTCAGACTACTTTCAATACTATTGCATTTCCCATAGTTCTAGATACAAATATAAATAACTGTTGTTACTAGCTCTTTCTGTTGCATATAACTTCTTCAGAACTGTTCATAAAAAAGTCTAGCACTCAGAATTTAACAGACACTTGATAAGATTTTCAATTTCCCCTTTATAGGAGTTTAATTTCCTTACTTATTTAAGAGCTTGGATTGCCAAACTTTCAAAGCTGATCCTCCTGAAGAAGGATTTGCAAAAGCAGAAGACAATCCTTTCAGCTAATTTTGAATTATTCTTTCAGAATATAAATTCACATTTTCAAGACTAAAGCAAAAAGAAGTATCCACCCATAGGTACTCTGTCTAAACACTATGTGTTAGCCTGCAGTTACAAATGCCCATCAACAGCCATGTGGTGTTTACAAGACGAGAAACACAGAGTCAAGACACCTGATGCAACTCATAGACTTCTGTTATATAATAAAAACAAGGTATCTTTTTTCCATTTCAATTGATAGCAGCTTCTGAGCACCCTAAGAGTTGAAAAATCCTGAGTCCACTCATCTAAAAAAAAGACTTCTTTGAAGCAATGCAACCTCTTTACAGAGCAAAGATATTGTCCAAATATAATGATAAAAAAATTAAAAGATCTTAATACAGTGAATGAGAGTGTTTTGAATGCATGTAGGTTTATTAACTCCTAACAGCAATATTAGCTTTTTATGATAGTTATAGAAGATGCTTCCTAATAAACACTAAGAAATCACTACCATTTATTTCAGTGATAAGTATCACATCATGCTGATACAAACTTACTTTGCTATAGTTACTGCTGGTACAGTGACAGACAATCAAATCAATAATTTCATCTTAATAGAGTAATAACTGAGGTTACAGTGCATACTTTCATTCTTCATGGTAATCATAGATAGAAAGTACAACTTCTTTTCCTTTGATGAAATTAATTTGATTAGGAACAAGAATTAAGAACAAGGGATAGTTTAGTGATATGTAAACACCTTCTGCATCATAAAAACAAGCTTCAGTTATTAAGGTGACGGAGAGATAGGATATGCTTTTAGACTTCCTAGTTCATTAGATTTTTTTGTTTTGTTTTAAATATGTAACTTCTACATATTGAAGAGCTTGACTGGTATCTGAAGGGGCTTTCTGTCTCCTTGAATTTAGAATTGGTACAACCCAGATTCTAGCCAGCAGAACTCAAGAACAAAGGCCCCAATACAAACACTTAAAATCAGCTTAAGTTAAAGCAATGACCTGCTGAAATTTGTCATCCCTATTGAGTTCTTTTTGTTACATATATATATATATATATTAATTTTTGCCCCAGCTTAGCTATGCCAAGTAGATGCTAGCTTTTCATTTCTTCATAACTTAACTTGAGAACAAGAGATCTACCAACACACTCTTCATACTGTTAGTATACCTGACATAGATAAATAGGCAAAACTCAATAACAGTCTGCAGTGGGCTCCTTTCTTCAGCTGTGTATTTCCTTCCAGACACCTTTCCACATTTGACACTCCTCAAGATTCTCATGCTGTTCTTTTGATACTATGATGGAATGTGAAGAATGTAGATCACAATGCTACTTTCAGAAAAGATCACCTGCCTTGCTGTTGGCCTTCAGAAGCAGAGAAATTGCTTCTGGTAAGTCTTATTGCAACACCAAGCAAAGCATCACAAGGAATACAATTAGAAACACGTACAGGAAAAAGTTGACTCACCCAAATGGCGATCAGGTCTGTGGCTACAGAATGCTCCTTCTCAAGAAATAACCCTCATCCAGAAAACACTCTCCCTTTAGAGGCTAACCCTTAAATGAGCCCAGAGAGGGATTCTCAGTCAAGTGGAAAGCACAGGTAAATTGCTTGCACCTGCACTTCCTGGGCCAGCCATCCCCTTCACCAAGTGCTCAATCATCAGTTCAGGCTGTGACATAACAGCTCCCTTACACCTGCTAATTTACCATGCTCAATTTTTTATATCCTGTAGAGATGTTTGAAGTTAGTGCTACTCATCTTGTGCATAAAGGTAAATGCTTCAGACACAGCAGCTGATGTTGGAGCTACATTGACTGTGTCAGTGAGCATAGGGAACATATCATTAGCCACCTGCCAATTCTGCTCGGCTAGTGTTGTATTGTCTGGTCATTTTGAATATACCAGTCATCATCATCTAACCTTGTTATCATAGTTACTTGTGGTGTTTGCATGTTCCTCCTGGACTGATGCTGGCTCTGTTGTCCTCAGGCAGGACTCAATTGGGCAGGAAGAGTGGGGACAGGCTGAGAGAGTTGGGACTCTTCAGCCTGGAGAAGAGAAGGCTCCAGGGAGGACCTTACATAGCGGCCTTACCTGAAGTACCTGAAGGGATCTACAGGAAAGCTGGGGAGGGACTTTTTAGAAGGGCATGTAGTAACAGAATGAGGGGAAATGGCTTTAAACTGGAAGAGAGTAGGTTTAGAGAAGATATTAGGAAGTAATTCTTTACTGTGAGGGTGATGAGATGCTGGAAACAGGTTTTCCGGATAGGCTGTGGATGCCCCTCCCTGGAGGTGTTCAAGGCTAGGCTGAATGGGACTGTGAGCAGCCTGGTCTAGAGGGAGGTGTCCCTGCCTTCTGCAGGGGGGTTGGAACCAGATGATCTTAAATGTCTCTTCCAACCCAACCGACTCTATGATTCTATGACATTTAGGTGCCCTCAGCTGAGAGCAGTGGAAACACAGAAGAGGCTTATCTCCATTCTGGGGTTTTCAGAAAGGTTCCTGGCTTTTCCATGTGCCAGGTAGACCACTTGCCCACATTGCCCTGCTGAAAACCCAGAGCTGCACCAGCAGGATCTAGAAGAAGATTTTAGCCCCAGCCAAACAATGAGAGTGTGCCAGTTGCAGGTCCCAGCAGTGACTTCAAGTAGAAGGTATCTCATGAGAGGACATAAACAGTACCCACTTTTCTCTATAGTGCAGAAGTAACAACCAGCACTGGTGCAAATATTCCATTCTTCAATGCTATTTGTGAACTCTCTTCTCTTCCCTCCTTTTTCCCTGATAGCAAGTGATAGTGCAAGTTAGAATATGTAGTTATGTGAAAATTAATGCTAAGAAACTGAGTATTCTAGCTCCCTATTGCAGTCCTGCTATATAGACAATAATCTAGTTCTGCTAGAGAGGAAATGAGAGGTGTTGTACTTATTCTATCTCTGTAAAAGTTATACCTACTGCTTGGCTGAATTACCACCAAAGAAGGGGATTTATTCATTGTGACTTTTCCCCCCCACAGTTTACCTTCCTTATCATTCAGGTTCCTTCATGTTTTTCACTAGGAATCTAAGGTTGGTTATGTTCAGAGTTGGAAATGCGCATGAATGTCAGTGAAAAAAATGATTCTGACAAACATTTAGGAATGTATTGTATCCTCTGCACTTAAAACACTCTCAGAAAGCCTCATGACCCACTTTGCTCTTAAAAAGCCTGATTATTTTCTTGAAGTTTTAAACATCAATTTTTTTTTAATGGCTGCATTCCACATTGTTTGTTTGTTTGTTTGTTTGTTTTTCTCAAGGAAAGCAGGGCTGCAAAATTTCTTGGAAAGGTTTTGATAGCATCTTCATGTAATAACAAAATGTTTCTTCTTTTCGTCTTTGCTTCAGAAAAAAAAAATAAATAATAATGCCTCCAGGCATTCTGTGCTCCACCTGGTATATCATCTATGTGTTTACAAAAGTTTCCTATCATAATCTATGACAGTATTTCTGTATTTCACTTCTGTATAGAAAGTATTCTTCAATTGGATCCAGTGGGTATAACTTACAGCACTAGCTGAACATGAAATTGTTCAAGCTCTCAATTTCAAGTTAGCTGGAAAAGCAAAGATGAAGTCCTTGTTGCAAGGAAATCCTTTGGAGTTTTAAAAAATCTTTGAGGCATCAGATTTTATTCCAAAATTTCATGTTTATATCTAGATGAAATCAATACAGTAAGCTGGAACCTCACGTCTTATTGCTATCCTTGTCAACAGCATACTGTTTGAGAGCCCAGGAGCCTCCAGACTAGGTTAAGCAGTGTGTAAAAAACAGATGCTCTCCCACTTCAAAGGATGGCTGCAGGCAGGATATTACAAGAGAACAAGAAAATATTGTTGAGGAGTAATCTTAGAGGCATCAGCACAATGGCACCAGATGGATGTCATGTCAGTGCCAAAAGTTAGAGGACAGTAAATTAGAAATCACTATGATGAACATCTCTAAAATGCAAGGGTAATTCCTGGGCAGAGCCACAAATTTGATAGTATTGCATGTGTAGAAGTTGAAGATGAAGGATACTTCCCAAAGTTTATGAAGTGTAGTAGAGATTCAAAGTCATTTTGGAATGGAGTTCAGCTTTTCTCTGGGCAACTTTTGCCAGTGCTCAGTCACCTACACAGTAAAGAAGTGCTTCCTCATTTTTACTTGTCCTGGTACTGAGCAAAAAGCTTGGATCCATCTTCGCACTCTCCCTTCAGGTGTTTATGTGTGTTTATAAGATTCTCTTCTCTGGGCTGTACAGTTCCAGCTCTCAGCCTCTTCTGCATGGGAAAGTCTCTCTGGCCCCTCAACATTCTTAATGGTCCTCCACTGGATTCTCTCAAGTAGCTCCATGTCCCTCTTGCACTTGAGATCCCAGAACTGTACACAGCACTCCAGGTGTGGCTCACTGTTGCTGAAGAGAAGGATCAGCTCCTTCAGCCTGCTGGGAGCCCTCTTTCTGCTGCACCCCAGAACAACACCAGTTTTCCTTGACATACAAAAACACTGCTTGCACATGCTCAATCTTTGGCAATCCAGAGAAAGCAATGTAGTATTTAAGAAATGGGCTTTAAAATTTGATTTTAT
>PPHD01016325.1:585-15622 GCA_002909625.1 Bambusicola thoracicus
TTTTTTTTTTTTTTTTTTTCATACAAAAAGATGGGCTCATTTATTCACAAGGGTTATTTTGCAGTGCAACATTTCCATAAAATATACTCACTCAAAAATTATGACCTGTCATAGAAAAACAACAATCCAGCAGGAACATACTTCACTGTGTTTATTTTAAAACTGAGAAACTTCTTAATGTTTCAAAACAATAAAGAACAGGGTGTATATATATTTATAAAGAAGCTACTGAGAAGCTTCTTAGGTTTGCATTCGGAAACGTGATTCCTGGTAGCTGTGCATTCAAGGTCAAAGATCTTTTTGTGGAGTAAATCAGTTACACCACCAAACTAAATCTTAGTTATTGACTGCCCTAAGAGGTAGGCTGAGAATGCAGGGAAACTTCACAAAACCGCCCCCAGAGAAACCAAGTATACTAAAGTAATGTTGCAAGCTTGTCTCTCTTTTCCTTTGGAAGTTAATGACTTGTAAGCACATAAACAGTAAGTAAATTGAGAATAAGCAGTAGAGGATATGCAAAAGATAAGTGTATCTTTCATTACTTCACATCATAAGCTCAACAAAAGGGCACCTCAACTACTGTTGTAGATTCGCTACCCTACTACATCTAGATTTCTGCTAAGTTGCACAGGGCGAGCTCCAAAGAAGATTGGAGCGCATTTCCAGAGAACCTCAACACAGAAAAGCATTTGTTCCTCTGATGTTTGGAACAAAGGCAATGGTATTGAAACACTTCTGCTTTTTGTTTGATTTGTCCAAAGAGTGTTTAAGGAGAGGTTTCAAAATGCCAACAAAATCTAATAAATTCGAATATCGCAATGATGAAAGCATGCCCTTGAAAGGCATTTCAGTGGCATGGACCTAGAAGTGGTTGAGCAGATAGGAGAATCCATGGGTAGTGAGTACCTTCTGGAAAAAAATGCAATCCACATTATGCTTTTAATGTCAGATACAAAGAATGTGCCATATGATACAATCCTGAGTGTGCAGGAGAAGTAGTAAGAGCCTTCATTCTCTCACAGCACCAAGCTGTACATTTTCATAGTAGAATCAAAGTGAGGACTAAATGCAAAAGAAGTGGAGAAAAAATATTCAGGTAAATATTATTGACACACCAACAGCTGATAATAGGGTGACAGTCAATGTCGTTATTCCTGATGTGGATTATTTCTTCCAGGTTATGAAAAGCAGGTTAATATTTGATCTTATATCAATACATATTCCATATAAAGATTATTCTGGAAAACATGGCTTGTCACTGCCATGAACTTACTGTGATAGTTTACAGTAGAAATTGACTAGGAATCTGAAGAATTTCACTGCAATTAATTACATATACACTGATAACCACTCCCTGATGTAGGTGTATTGTCAAAGGTGATGTTACCGGCAGGTATTTAAAATATGTGACTTACGAATTTAATATTATCTCGTCTGGACTCTGTTTTACCATTACAGTAACTGGATGGCATTGATTTTTTCCATCTCCTGCTGCTTATCTGAAGCTCTTTCATTTTGCTTGCCTTATTGATCTTCATGTTCCCTTCATACATCATCTCACGGGAAGCTGGCAATAAATCAATGTGACCTCTTAAATATATGTCCTATTATAATCCTTTGGAAGAGTCACTTAGAGCTCTTGGTGGCTATTGGACACATTTAAATAAGAGAAAATGTCTTTGCCTCATCTCTGACTCTTGGATGTGAGACCTGTAAGTCATTTTATTGAGCACGTGTTTTAAATGACTGCCATAATACGGACTTAAGAGGAAAACACCGGAGGAAACTAAAGAGATCTCAATGTGAGTTTTATATCTCAAATAGATCCATTTTTAGCGACCCATTTCCCAGTCTTCTGCCTGTAAGTTGCATGCTTTTCTCACAGCCCCCCTTCTTTCCTACATCCAGCAAGACTGAAAGCCTCTCAGGACAGCCTTTCTTATTTCCTGCTTACATTGCCCATAGTGTTTAGTTCTTAGCAGAGTTTCATTAGCACAAAAGGGGGCCTGAATATAGGTACAGAAGTAGTAGCTAAAGTAGTGCAAAGTAAGTAGTGCAAAACAGTGCCAGGACATCTATGACTACAAATAATCATTATTTTTGCTTCATGCTGCTCTAACATGTATGGGTAACATTGATACTTAATACCTAGTTCTTTCCCATATATGCACTTGTATTTATTTCAGTTGGCTAGCTGCAGTACACAGGGATACTGAAACAGTTTTCTGCCTATATACAGAGTTGGGTCTAGCTGGAAAAGGAAGACTTGTACTTATGTGCTTGAAAACAGAGTAAAAACACAGGAAGATAATTCCCACTTGGAGATGTTTTAAGTGGGTACTTGAGGAAAACATAACAGTACAAACCTAAATTAATAGCACCTTGGTGACAGAAAATAGTATGTTAAATCTGGGGACCTCTACTAGGAGATGTCACATGAGTTAAAATCTACTTGACTGAATAAAAGTAGGTGTATAGAGGCTCATTTTGGAACTCTCCAACATAAGAGCCAACAATGAATGTTTAAAATCTGTATGTAATTTAGAGTAGTTAACAATAATGGTTAAATACCTCATTATTTGTAGGCTCACATAAATCTCACCCTGTTCTATTTTGAAACTGGGTTCAGGCAGAGACTTGGCACAAAGACCCCCATAGCCCCATGGCTCAGATCAGAGGGGCACTTCTGCAGCTGCATTGGCTGAGCAGCCTGCCTGCGAAACACCAGGTTCAGAGTATTTGGAAAAACTTCAAGGCATGACTAGTAGAGGTTGAGAGCTTGCTTATTCCCACCTAATTCACTGAAGGACAGACAACTGAGGACCTTCCACTGCCTTGAACAAATCTCAAATTCAATGGCAGCAATCTCGCATGGCTTACTTTTGCTAGAAAACTGCAGCATCGGCTCAAATGCCCCTTTCTGCTTTTGTTCTTAATCTGTGAATGCTGTCCCAAGCATGAACAGATGGGTTAAAATTCATGCTGACATATATGGAAAATGAACTGCCAAAGCTGAGTGAACACACAAAACTTGTGTGGTAACCCTCTGGATAAAAGAGAGCTTTGCAACCCTTCTGCAAGGTGATGTGTTCGGCAGTGAAGAGGGATAACATCAGAGTTATCTGATGTGACTCCAAACCTCCCAACCCCTAAAACAAACCTTAAATTAGCTTGGTTTGAAATCTTGATTAGACACTTGGGAGACTCACATTACCTGGACTGAGCAAAACCTCTCCACTTACAGCAGGCAGCTAGCTGGAAGCCCCTGTCTGGCTGAACCACTCGGACAGGTGCTGCTGAGCTCCTGGGAAGGGAATGTGAGGTTCATAGTCACTTGAAGTCACCACAGAAGAAGATGCTCTTTTGGTCCTCTCTCTTTCTCTCTACTCACCCAGCCATACATCCCTCAGAGGACTCATCTGAGAGGGATTTAGTATCTGACATTTGCCTCTTCTTTGGAGACTCAGATGCATGGTCATAGGAATGCAACTTGACAAGGTACCACATTTCAGCTGAGCTGCAGGACATGCGCATGGCATAAACTAAATCAGATGTAGCCACTGAGCACTATAACTACAGGGAAGAGCATCATGGTTTGATTTACATACAATACTTTGTGAAACTCAATGCTCTGCTGAAGACCCAAGGTATTAACATTCATTCAAGAATTCATTCATTCAAGCAAAGGGACTGAAAAATGGGTAAAGAAAAGAATCAAAATCTTGTAAATACATATGCCTTCACAAGCCAATTTGACTAAAGAACAAACAAACAAAAACCCCAGGAGGCACCACAAGGCTTACCAGCACTGCAATTAAACTGAGAGTTGACGACATTTGGTTTTGCTAGCTCTGCTGTGGCTTAGCAAACAAATGATATTGAAAGATGTTTTTTCTTTTTAATCTGCACAGAAGCCCTTCTCCATGTACAAGGCTGACCACAGGACACATTTTCCATCCTCATTTTTGAGTGCATTAGTTTTTCAAAGTCTTGGTAAAGATTCAACTTGAGGGCCCTACAGCAATGCTTCTGGACTGCTACGAACATACTACACAACTACCGGAGTAATTCAATAAGTATCTCCTTTATGCAGCACTACAGGGAGATTTCAAAGCCCCTCCAATAGCAGAGAAACACCATTAACCCTTCCCAGTAAGCTTGAGGATGGTCATGAGCTACTCCTTGCATCTGCAGCAAATTACCAGCAGTATTTGGTGACTACTTTAAACATCCACAGAGTCCTTTCATGTAGTTTTATTAAGAAACATAATTGAAATGATGGTTGAGCGATTAGTCCCTGCTGGTCTCTTAGGCAATCATAGGTGTGCTTACAATCTCTAGCCATGCAGGGTGCAGGATGGTGCCCTGCTAGCAGTGGCAGTCCTAAGAGAAATTCCCCCCTTCTCAAACGGGTTCCCCCACCATAGCTTGGCCAAATCTCATTTCTATCTCAATGTGGCTCCGTCAAGCACAGTTTTTTCTGCCTCCTAATGTCTACCCAGACTGTGCAATTTCATGCTGCTACAGTATAGTGGACTAATGCCATTAGATCACAATTCTCCTTAAACTTCTTGGTGACAGCAGGACACCAACATCACATTGAGCAGTAAATGTGGAAATGAATATTAGGGAATCTAAAACTGCCATAGTATTTTTTTTTTTTTTTTCCCCTAATGCTGCATCTGTTGCTCTGGGCTTAAATAATACGGACAAAAGCTGTGATTGCTGAATGACAGTCACTGTGGGCTCAGTTCTTTGAGACATGTTCACAGACTTGTGGGTTTAGACAGGGAGCAGAAGCCCATGCTTCTAAGGACCATTTTTTTGACTGTCATACTGCTTCCCTCTTGCTAGACCAGCTTTTCATTCATCACGTTGTAGAAAAGTCAGCTCATTGTGCAGCTTAGTGATCAAAGGTGTTCATTGTACAAGGCCTAGAACTAGGTCATTCAGTTCTCCACCAGATTTCATCATCCATCTCTTTTATTAGTGAACTCTGCAGGAAAGGTGGCTTGTTACATTCCTTAGGCATTTAAATGAAAGCCTTCATTGCTTCTGTCTGTGCAAAATCATGAGATAAAGTTTTGTTTAATGCTGGAGAGCCTATTCCTAGAGGTAACAGTTGCCATGCCGTGCTTGCTGTAGAGCTCATGCTTTACTGTAACAATTATACCTTTCTGAAAGCTGCTTCATGGGGTAGCTGAAAATTATTTAAACCATTCTCCATATACAACCTCTACGACAGACTGCAACAGCAGTGTTAGCATCATGAATATTCCCCCTTTTCTTTCTACTACCTCCACCACTTGTGACTAAATTCAAGCCTACATGGGGATACAAGTTTCAGCACATCCCATTTCCTGACACCATTCCCTCTGTGGCATTGCAATGGTGACATGGCACCTACAGCTTTTACTAGAAAATATTCCTGAAGGAACAGCTTCATCTGCATTGGCCATTGCTGAGTTTACCCTGTGGTAAAATGTACACCTTTGGTTTCTTCCAGGATTTTAAGGGAAGGGCAACTCACAAGCACTCATCTTCCCATTGATAAAACACACCACTTCCACCAGCAATGCTAGAATTGAAAGTATGCAATGAATTATGTGGCTAGACCTTCTCAGGAGAGCTAAAACCTAGTGAGGCTTTATTGCTCACTGCTGAAAATTAGCGTGGTTTGGAAATCAGCCTGCAGACTTTCCAAGATCACAACTGGCACCGCTGCTCTGAAAGCCGGGCTACAGGAGGGTGACTAGGATAGAGCTGTAGACTGAAAGCTGCAGAACCCCACTGTAAGACATTTTTTCTTTTCACTGAGAAACCCACATGAGATTAATGTGCAGAGAGTTATTAATCCTCCTACAAACAGATCATTTTTCAGTTCATTAAACATTATTGTTAAACTACCAGCAACTCTTCCTCCATTACTCACCCCTGAGAAGAGCAGCTCACAACTATATGGGAGCAGAAATAGATATTAAGCTGTTTCATCCAATGAAATCTTACAATGTGCAGGATTTTTTGTTGTTGTTGTTACTATGTGGTTTCTTTGATGGGGATGGACAGTGAAAGTTGGCTTGTTTACACTGTGGTATTTCATCAGTGCTGAAGAGGTGTATCTATTCAGTTCAGAACATATTTATTTTACAATTCCAGAACTTATACAAACAGCAGAGCTGACTGACCTCTTCCCCTCTTCTCCCTTCCACCACCTTCCTTGACTTGCCTTCCAGCAATATGAAAACACAACCCTGTGCCTCTCTACCTTACTCAGTGGTTCCTTAGGAGAGGACTCTGCAGGCACTTGGAACCACCCCTTGCCTGAAGCCTGAATTTCAGCAGGAGATCTTCTCTGCACCCTGTTTGTGCTGCTAGTTGGGATGTGGAGAACTGTGGTTTGAAGGATGTGGTGAAGGAAGAAGGCAACCAGATAAATAGTATATTTTGGTGGATCTTTTCCTACCCTGTCCTTGAAGAGCAAAAGAAAAAAAATGATATTCTTTCTGTAAGAAAAGAACAAGTCGGGGAGGAGCACGTGGGACTGGTTAAGAAATTATAGGAATCTTAGAAATCTGATAAAATGCAGAGATACCTCTGAAAACACTTTAGACCCTGCCAGTCTGGGTTTTAAATTAATCTGGTTTTATTTGCAAAACATATGTGCTCAAAAATCTAACCAAACTATGACTTTCAGATCTAGCCCATGAATGCAATTTCAAGTCTCCAGAACAGCTATTACTGTAGTGAAACCTCAGTTTTTCATCCAAACCGATAACTGGTAGTCCAAATTTCTTTACTGAGTGATCAACAGATTCGTTTTTAGCTAGGTCACAGCCATAGTTACGTAAAAGCAAAGTCATGGCCCTGAGAATAACCCTTCCATTATGCAGTGCAGTCAGCTCTGGTCTTCAGCTAGGAGCCCAGTAGAGAATCTACATACATTGAAGATCCTCACTTTTCAGTGAGTAACCAAGCCTACTTGTTTTTGCAGTGTTGAAGTACCCACCTGTCTTCAGCAGAGACAGAAGGAGTTTACACAAAATGCTTAGGTTGCTATCTAGAAATTGAGCCCACTTACTAGCATAGGTTACTAGCTGAAATTGAGCCCACCCAGTGTGTAAAATGGCAGAACTTCCACTAAACTGATTTAGGCTGGCCTATGTAGCTCCAAATGGCTTTCGCACTGATATCTAGGCTGATTCTCTCCGTCTGTAAGTTTTATGACAAGTCCTTACGTACAGAAGTGTGCACTGTGTGAGTCATGCTTACAGCTTTAATCAAGCCAGGACTGAAATCGGTAAGGATTACACTAATCTGTCAAACAAATTGTTTGGCTTGGGATTCTGTATCTTGTAATCAATACATTCCAGAATTAAGTGGCATGTCTGCAACTCCTTGCTTCCAAGGGAACCTGTGTGCTTTCCGAACACACAAGACAGTTCCAGTTATTTGGTTTCACAAAATGGAACTCGAGGAGAGGATTAGGAGAGCTTTAGGCAAAGTATGGAAATATAATTAGGCATCATTAGGCAATCCCTAGGCATCATCTGCAATCAATAGGCACTCAGGCACCTGAGAGACTTGCTGGAGCCTGCCCTTAAGCACTACTGGCAGTTTCCAAAGGGGGTCTAAGCAGCTGTTAGATGTCTTTACAGGCTGCATCCATTTGTAAGTTCACATCCAACAGTAATACCAGCGGAAGGGGACTATGTCCTGAATCAGGATTTTGCCATTGCTCCCCTCGCCACCTCTTACATCATACCCGTAGGCAGGCAGACCACATAACACCACTGCCATCAAACACTACAGTTCTGAAACTCAGTTCTTAAACACACATCCAGTGCCTACTGTCATGATATTTGGAGAGGGGCAGGCACTAGCTTGTGATGTTGAATGGTGCATAGTGCCGTGGGCTCCTAGTATTGTAACGAGCATGTTCATGCTGAGTAAAAGTGACTCCTTTTCATTTTAGTGGCACCATATCATCAGATCTTCCTCTGTCATAAAATGATAGCTTCAATTTCTCCGCTTTATCAATAGACGACCTTTTTTCTCTCTCACATATAATAGCCGGATCACTTAAGACTGCTCTGAATGCAGCCAGGGTCAGTGTCTGAGTCACCATTGCGAATTCAGTGCCATTTTCCTGAAGCTGGTTGCTTTCCCTCCTTTTCCTATTTCCCATTTGTAGCTGCCATTTTTGGCATCTTGTCCCAGAGGCACTCCGTGTTCCTGCCCCTGGAATAATTAGCTGCTTCCCATGGGGCCATGCTGAGGCAGCTGTAGTCTTACAGAAATAAGTGTCCTTGAGCACGCAGCAAGCTACAATTGCCATACTTGAGAGTGACGTTAACCAGAATGACCTGAACCACTATAAGAGCTCAGCAGCCCCAAAAGGAAGAGACATCTCAATCAGAAGAGTAGGTCACCTTTCCTCAAGGCTAGCATTTCAACAGAATCTGAAACTTTCCACATAGCAAATCTTAATGGAATTAAAATGCTCACAATAGAAGGGGGAAAAAAAGCAATTTTCAGAACCTTCTACATTTCAGGAAATGCTATTGATTTATATATTTGGAATGGTATTTATATACTTATTTTTCCCCACAGGGGATCAGGAAGCCTTCCACATGTGAACTGAAGATGTTAAGCTACATTTTGGATTACAGCTTGTTCTGCAGTGTGACTGCATGGGATGGCAGCAGAAAGGCAGCACCAGAGGTAACCGAGGTAACCTACTCCATCTCTGCCACCTGTGGTTCGAGATCTTAAAAGTGATGACATCAGTCAGGTCCTTCAGCAGGTAAGACAGCTGGAGGAGAGTACATCATTCTCATGGAGAGCACTGTCAGGTCCCCAGTGGCTGAACCAACCAAATTTCTCTAGCCAGTATTGGAGAGGGACTGACGCCTTACCTTCTATCACCGAGCCTTGGCTACACTTTTGTATCCAGAGACTGGTGATCGATGGCTCAATGCCAGGGTGGAGATCAGTGATGAGTGGTGTCCCTTAGGAGTTCATATTGAGACTGGTGCTCTTTAGCATTTTCATCAGTGACATGGACAGTGGAATCAAATGCACCCTCAGCAAGTTTGCAGATGGCACCAAGCTGTGTGGTGAAGTTGACACGCCTAGGGACAGGATGCGATTCAGAGGGACCTAGACAGGCTCGAGCAGCGGGCCCAAGAGAACCTCATGGGGTTAAACAAATCTAAATGCAAGGTCTTTCACCTGCTTTGTGGCAACCTGACAATCAGCACAAGCTGGGGGATGTAAGGATGGAGCACAGCACTGATGAAAAGGACCTGGAAGTACTGGTGGGTGGGAAACTGGAGATGAGCCAACAATGTGGAGCAAGGACCCCTCAGGCCTGCTCATCTCTGTGATCAGGTAGGGGCAGCACAACCCCGCTCTGCAGCCTCCTGGCCCGCCCTCAGGACTGACCTAGGGCTGTATGTGGGTCTTGTGATACTGTGGGGGCCTGGAGAGCTTGGGGCCATTGCAGGGGCCAGACAGCTGTGAGGAGGGCTCCAAGCTGGAGTGAGGCCTCCTCCACTGCGCCCTCAGGAACCCCCCCACCCGCAGTGCTGCATTCAGCTCAGGCCCCCCCAGCATAAGGATTGGAACAGTTGGAAGGGATACAGAGGAAGCCATGAAGCTGCTCAGAGGATGGAGTACTTCTCTTATGAATAAAGGTTGAGAGAGATGGGGGTGTTCTGTCTGGGGAAGAGAAGGCTCCAGGGAGACCTAATAGTATCTTTACAGCACCTAAAGGTGGCCTGCAGGAAAGATGGGAGTAGTCTCTCTGTCAGGGAATGCAGTGACAGCACAAGGAGTAATGGTTTTAGACAGAAAAGAGGTAAGTATAGATCGGTGATCTGAAAGAAATTCTTCACTTTGAAGGTAGTGAGACCCTGGCATAACTGCCCACAGAAACTGTGAGTGCCCCATCCCTGGAGGTGTTCAGGGCCAATTTGGGTGGTGCCCTGGGCATCCTGATCCTACTCTAATTGATCTTGCCCACGGCAGGGAGTTGCAAGTAGGGAATTTTTAAAGTGGTTTCCAACCCTAGCTATTCTATGATTCTGCTCCCCTTTCTACTGTTTTTCAGCATCCAGTGGTCAAAGGAGTGAGACCTGCAGTGAGCACCAGCCTTGTGCTATACTGGGAGAGTCAAGGCACCATTTCCCTACTGCTGTAGAAACTGTAGTTTACACTCATCTACAAACAAACAGCAGCACTGAGTGAAAAATTAAGCTGGTTGGAAATAAGGCTTGACTAGGAAGTCTGATAGGTGTGTTCAGGTTGGATATTAGGAAAAATTTCTTCTCAGAAAGAGTGCTGAGGTACTGAAACAGGCTGCCCAGGGAGATGGTGTTCACTGTCCCTGGAGGTGTTCAAGAAACATGGAGATGTGGCATTGAGGGACATGGTTTAGTGGGCATGGTGGGGATGGGTTGATGGTTAGACTAAATTATCTTAGTGGTCTTTTCCAGCCTTGATGGTTCTGTGGTTCTATGTGCCTGCACAGCCCAGAAAGCCAACCATATCCTGGGCTTCATTCAAAGAAGTGTGGCCAGCAGGGTGAGGAAAGTGATCTTGCCCCACTGTTCTGCATTGGTGAGGCCTCACCTGGAATACTGCATCCAGACGTGGAGTCCTCAGTACAGGAGAGACATGGACCTGTTGGAGTGCATCCAGGGGAGGGCCACAAAAATGATCCAAGGAGTGGAACACCTTCCCTACGAGGACAGGCTGAGAGAGCTGGGGCTGTTCAGCCTGGAAAAGAGAAGGTTCTGGGGAGACCTGAAAGTGACTTTTCAGTCACTATAAAACAGGGCTAGAAGAAAGAAGGAGACAGACTTTTTAGCAGGATCTGTTGCGATGGGACAAAGAGAAATTGTTATAAACAAAAAGAAGGGAGATTTAGATTGGATATAAGGAAGATATTTTTTACGATAAGGGTGGTGAGGCACAGGAACAGGCTGCCCAGGGGGGTAGTGAAAGCCTGGCCTTGGAGACATTCAGGATCAGGCTGGAGGGGGCTCTGAGCAATGTGACCTAGGTGCAGGTGTCACCGCAGGGGAGTTGGACTAGATGGCCTTTAGGGATTCCTTCCAACTCAGACAATTCTTTGATCCTATATACCAACTGCTGCAAAGAGAGGAAGGATATGTCTGTGCCTTTTCAGGGTCCCACTTGCAGGGCCTTGGCTCAAGGCAGGTACAAGTCAGAGAAGGGTCATCAGAGAGGTACCTCTTCTGAGATGAGTATTTTCAACTCACAGGTGGGAATTTTAATTCTACATTTCATGCTGATATTCAAACACTTTACAAGGAAAATAAAATATTTTTCTCCCAAACAATTCACTTCTGCCTTCACATACAATTTCATGGTGTTACAATAGGGTACAGACATACGAGAAGGCATGTGAAAATATATGAACAGGCTATTTCGGCCTTGGAAGTAAAACCAGAAGAGTGCATCTTTGCTGCAAACCATGTCCAATCTGCAGTTCTGTGAGCTTCATGGCTTTTCAAAGGGGCAGAGGTGGTGCCATACAAGCAGGCACAGGACAATCTTCCTTGTGCTTTTGAGCAGTGCATGCTGGAAGCTCAACTGCTGTGAAACTGGAAATCAGACCGTGAACAGATGAACAGCTTTCCTCCCATGGCCCACATTAAGATGGGGAGACCAAAAGCTCAAAGCTTTAAAGAGTAAAACATCAACGTAACTTGTCACAGGATTGTAACTGGTAATTGAATGAAATACACTACCATGGATAACAAGCAGCTGAGGATTTTCAAACATTGGCTAACTCACCTATCAACCTGATAATTAACACCTTTCCACTGTTTTCACACACAAAAAAACCAACCCAAACCAAAAAGTTTTCACTGCAGCCTATTGAATTTAAAGTTGAGTGTGGATTCAGCACAACCAAAAGAAAGGGAGACTTAAAAATACCCTCAGCAAGAAACATGAACTTCATTTTGAGTTAGTCTGATAGCCGGCAGGAAATGTTGCATGAGGACCCCAAAATATAGGTGTGTCTTATGTATCAATCCAGAGGGGCTTACATCTTCTTACCCTCCAAAATTAGGTCTCCATGATGTATATGTACTTGGTTTTATGGAACAGTGCTCGTTGAAATAAGCTACAAAATCACAGTGCGCCCCACCACCAGTCCAGAGAGCATCAAACACTGAACCCAGTTTTTATAATGCATGCTAAGAGGGTCCATGAGTTATCTGAAATTCCTGAGCAGAAGGGTCAGCATTCCTGCTTTTACTAGGAAAAAAAAAAAAAAAAAAAAAAAAATCAACAAGAGTCATAGAAACATACATACATAATCTTAAGAAAACGGGTTTTAAATTACTGACAGATTTATCTGGAGACATAACTTCGCATGTATCTGTGCTATATTCTGGCATGGCACATATTGCAGTTGCATGCCCAATGATTGGAACCAGGCTCACCTGGTGCAAGTCATCTACCCATTTGATAGAACTGGCTTTGGAGTTTCAGAAAGTCATATAACATGGACACGATGTACTTTGGAATCTCGTAATCACATAATGCTTCACTCCCCCCCCCAAAAAAAAAGCTAACATACAAAAGGGAAGTTTCAGTTGCACAAAGTTCCATTTATTCACCTGAATCATCCTAAGGCCAAGGGAAAGACTGCTACTGACTCATAGCAGCTTCTGAATCAAGTGTTCAGTTAGAAATCACTCTGTACAAATTCAGCTTGGGAAAAAATACAAGCTTCCTAGAAGATCACATGGTGATAAAGTTTTATCCTTCCATAGTCAAAGCCATAGGAGTACTGTCCAACACTTACTCACCAACTCAGAGCATTTTTCTCTTCTATGACAGCTGTAATAAAAGCCAGTTAGTTTTGATGTTGCAGATTTTTTTATCAGTCTTTTTTATATATCTTTTTTAATTTGTACCCACTGACATTCAAAGCGTTTTGACTGCTCAAGGATTCCATCCCTAATGGGCTACTTGCAACTCATACATCCATGGGAGAGGAATAAGTCCCCAAGCACTATCCATGCCCAGGTCCACTCAGATACCTGTAAGGGCCCAGGCAGCCTGGGGTGGCACAGGAGAGGACTTTCAGCCATACAAACTTCTGACCCCTAGCAGGGCAACTACTGGCATCTCTCACTGCTTTGACTGCTTCTGCAGCACGGGTTCCTTACAGCACTTTCCTGTAGACATCAGGGCCTGGCATGCAGGGACTCCTATTTTGCCCTTACACACACACACCCACCAAGTTTCTCTCCTCCGCCTCAGTCCGGCAGAACCATTCCCAACACCAATGCTTCTCTGAGCCTGCAAACACAATATACCTGAGTGGACAAGAACCAACTCCTACTCCCCAAAAGCAAATCACTTCCCATCAATTTCCCTCCCAGAACCGTCTTGCCGTCAGAGGTGGTGGAAACTGGAGATGGACAACATCTTTTCGTGGCCCCTTGCCATTAGTTGACTTTAACTTGTTAAAAAGACATTGTAGTCACTGTCATTGTGGCCTCTACCAGTGAACTTTTCTCCTCTCTGAGGTGGAGCACCAGGACTGCCCTGTACAAGGTGTGCAAGAGGCTGTGGTGAGCCGACATTGAGCTACGCTGTGATGGCATAGGCAAGCCATAGGGTACCAGCCATAGGGAAAGGGTACATCTAAGGACAGATCTCTGATCCTCTTCCTGTCAGGTAAAATAAATAGCTTATAGAGTACAACTTCACACAGGTTATGTGTGCACAATCACCTGGGAATTTTACCAAAATTTCCCTCTGCATTCCCTGGTTTGTTGTCACGCTCAGCATGTACTGTCTTCCATTGCCATCTAGGGATACAGACTGGAAACAGCAAGCAGGCATTTACATAAGCTTCCTTTAAAACATATTTCAAGCTGATAAAATGGCTTGGTCTGACAGAGGCTGGTTATTTAGTTGCTTTTTGGGAAGAAAAAAAGGCCAGGATTCTCACTTTCTCCTAAATATTTTAAAATCCTTTCTCTGTGATCTCACAATAACTATTTGTTATCGATCACTTCAATCCCATTTGTCACACACAACGGACGGTAGATAAGCACACACCACAGAAGTCAGCTCACACCTCTGCATTGCAGAACGCTGCTTCAAACCTGGCTGCTGTTAATCTCAAGCACTTCTGCACCATACATTTTCTCCCTCCTTAAACAAAAGCTTTGTGGATGCACACAGGTTTTGGCTGTTACAAGCCCAGTTATGGAACTATTTGTATAACCTGCCATCAAAGGCCCACTTTTGAAAGTAAAAACTCAGTGGGTGCTTTGCCAGTACCAGCACTATAAGGTGCAATCCGGAAAATATTGTCCATCCAATTTCAACAATTTCAGGACAATTTCTCTTCATCCATACTTGCATCGGGACTGGAAAAAAGTCAACCCCTTTTCTTGCTAGATCACTAAACTACTCCAGAGGCATAAATTGCAATTGATGCAGCTTTTAGCAGCTATGCTGTTCCCATCACATAGCTGTGCTGCTGGCTAAGTAGAGCTGGGCAGCTCAACCTGGGTAGCTCTACCTTGGCAGCATCAGGCTTGCCAAAAGCTCACACAATCCATGCTGTGTCTTGCTGCAAGGGGATCTGTAAGAAAGCACTGCTTAGGGGATGATTTCGAGCACTGAGATAAACACAAGAACTCTTATGGGCAAGAAATGCCTGTTACATAACGTAAGAGAGGCTTCTATATTAATAGTTTGTTAATAGAAACATAGCCCAAGTCAGGCTATCTATGAAGATAATCTATGAAGATTATCACGTTACCTCTTTGCATTCAATTGTTTCCCCCAAGCTTCCCTTTAAAACATTCTTAATGCCTTCTTCCTGAAAACCTATGAGTAGACAGCTGATAACAGAAACTAATCAGAGATATCATCTCTTGTGATTTAGGTGAGTTGGGAGTCCACTGAGTAAATGGAGTGAAGGATACAGCCTAGACAATTCCAAGTATCACATCACCTTTTTTTTTTTTTTTTT
>PPHD01016326.1:0-15621 GCA_002909625.1 Bambusicola thoracicus
CACCTCTCTAGTTCTCTGGCTCCTTCCACAGATGTGCTTTTAGTGTCTATATTTGTGGTCCACTTTGATGCATCTTTGCATATCAGGTAAGTTCTACACCTTGCTTTCGAAATAGAATTCCCATAATGCAAAACGAGCTTGTATATACAGTTTTCTTATTTCTCTGGCTTTTGTGAAGTGTGGTAAGCAACACAAAAAAGCTCATTTTTTTTTATTGGAAGGGGCAGTACTCTTAAAGTGCATCTATACAAGTGCTGCTTTTCTCTCTTAAATATAGATGCGATTGCTGATACTGCCTGCTCATTAGCCACTTAAACAAGATCCAAGTTATGGTTTATTTCTATTAAAATCAAATAAATGCTTTAATGAGCAACAATGGCTAAGAGTTTATAGCTTCCCAGTTCTCCAAAAGGATAAGGTAGGCTGCCTTACCTACTTTGTATGTTGATTTTTTTTTTAATATTATATTCTTGAGTCAGAAAATCTGCCCATCAGTTTACTGCTGGATCTTTTTCATCCCTGCTGCTGTAAGCATATCACTAGTTTAGTATCTTGTGACACATCCAGTAGTGGCCCAAGCACAGGCCTAGACAGCAAGTGTGAAATAAGATATGCATGCAAGGTCATAGGCAGTTCAGCCCTGAGTCACCTGGCTATGGCCAAGGAATTCACAACCTGGAACAAGGCACCAAACACTTTGTGCTGTGTCTACGTGCAGAACAGGACTTGAGACCAGCATGAACTACGGAGCTCATAAGGTATGCTTTAGATTCGTGTTCTTGGGAAACTAGATGTATTGCTCGTATGGATGGTACCTTCACCTCTTTGGTTTCCAAAGCATTGAACCCACTCTGGAAAGGAGAGCCTCCATCATCCTTCAAGCAGGTTGGAATTCAGCATGCTTTTGAGTCAGAAGCTGTGCTAAATAGTTACAGGATTCAACTACAGAAGGAATATATATGCTCAAGTGCCTCTTTTCCCAGAGGGAATTCAAAATTTTATTTCTCAGATGCAAAATGTTGTTTAGATTCTTTAGCAGACCTAGGCATGCTGGATAAAAATAAACTTTAGATTCACCAAATATTTCAGAAATAATCACAACATTCAACATCTGCTAGAGATGTTAGTGAAACCAAGGAACAAGAGGAGGGGCTCACTTTGCTGGTCTCCATACAGTGCATGGCATGTCTTTGCACCACTACATCTGGAATTTAAGCAGACAGTTCAAATAAGCAGTGGAAAGAAACTCAAAACATTTTTGTTTTGACAGCATCACAACAACACAGACAATTACTGGCACTGCCGGTGGGATTCATTCAGACATCTGCAGTGAGTGTTCAGGGAAAGGTCAGGAACAGTAGGAATGGTGCTCTCTGTAGTCTGGCCATATGTAGTGGTCATATGTACTGTATGCTGACTAGCGTAAAGTTATGGAGTGGTTACTGAAAGGACTCTGCCTAAATGATGGCTGTTGATGACATCAGGTGTGGGCTATAAGAAAACTATTAAGCAAGCATTATGTTTATGAGAATGTTCTGCGTGGGTTGTTCAGAACAGTGCTTTGTGTATAGAGTGTGTGGCATTGACACCCAAGGTGAGAGGTCTCCAAGACACTGGATAACTTTGTTAGCAGCACAGTAGATTTACAAGACCTGTTAGGAACAGCACTTTGGCTAAACAAAATGTGCTGGTAATTATGTATTCAGTATGTGGATTGTGTGAGAATCTTGAACATCTTGCCATTCAGAAAGACCTAGAATTGGATGGAGAACTGAATGGAGATGAACTTTCTGATGTTCAACATGGGCAAGTACAGAGTTCTACACCTGGGGAGGAATAACCAGGTGCATTAGTATAGGTTAGGGGCTGAGAGAGTTCTGCTGGAGAGGAGTTCTGCAGAGAAGGACTTGAGTTTACTGGTGGACAACAGGTTGGCCATGAGTGAACAGTTGTGCTTTTGTGTCCAAGAAGGCCAATGATATCCTGGGGTGCATTAATAAGAGCATGGCCAGCATGTCAAGGGAGGTGATCCTCCCCCTTTACGCTGCCCTGGTGAGGCCACATTGGAGCACTGTGTCCTAGGCTCTTCAGTTCAAGACAGGGATCTTCCACAGAGAGTCCAGCAGAGGACCTCAGAGATGATTAGGGGCTGATAAATTTCCTATACCGTCATTTTCAGTATTGTATTTGTAGAGCTTTAAGAAAAGCATTATCAAAAGTATGTGGTGCCTTTTAGGTACTGATTTTGATGGACTTAATACTCTACTTTCTGTATGCTAAGTGGTATATTCTTGGCATTCTCCTGGCATCCTAAGGTGTTTATTAATGACATGGTAACCTTATGACTTGCAATACTTAGAGAACTGTCATCAATAAATGTACCGTGAGCAGTGCAATAAGCCTGTGGAATTGCTTACTTGCAGATGTATTCAGCAGAGGGGCTACATGTATAAGCAATGACCACTGGCCAAGACCGTGTGCTCACAAACCAAGTCTGGATGCAGACCTTTCATGTGTTGATGCTCTCATGGGCCAAATGTTATACTTGGTTGGATTCTAAAGGTTGGCTGCTCTTTATCTGCTAATTGAAAAGTTCTTTTCACCAAGTTGTTTTAAGTAAGATAAAACACACGTGATGAGGCTGCTATGGTGGTGTGCTGGAGAGGAGAAACAACCCTCTCTCCTGCTTTCACCACAACTTTCTAAAGCTGGCTTTCAGCCACCTCCTAAAATCACTCACTACAGCATGGCTTTGTTTACTCAGCACAGAACGGATCACCATATTTCTCTTTGCCCACAGATAATTCAGGCTTCAGATTAGAGCCACACAGTCACAAGTTATGCTAAACATAAAGCTTGGCTTGGAAAGCTTGCAAGATCTGCAAGGAATTCAAGCACATTTGTATGTGCCATTCCCAAATAAGATGCTTATAATGTGGGAGAGTCTTAAACTCAGGCCATAGCAGATTATGTGAGTAGTTTATTTCCAAATCAATAAGAAAAGTGTTCCTTTTTCTTTTCTTTTTTTTTTTTTTTACCCCTAATGTCAGGAGTGTTACTTTGGTGCTCTTATTTTAGTACGGGGCCACTTGTTGACACTCTGAAGGCTAGAGTTCATCAGCTTCTCTTTTCTTACATCAAATTGAGTTGTAATGACCAACTTGAAACACTATCCCCCAAATTACCAGTGCACACCACCTTGGGATGAAGTGGACGATGAGCTGCTCACTAAGTTTGCCCCACTCTGTACCACAGGTTCACAGGGTAGTTAAGCAAATTCTGTGAACTTCTCACTACCAAGGAGGTTGTGTCCGAGGAGACACAACACATGGGATGATCAGCTGTCCTCCTCTCCCCACAGTGGTGAGCAGCCCTTGATTCACTCCTTGGGCAATGGCAGGACAGCTCTTCACATCCGAGTTTGGATGTGAGCTCTGTCTGACAACTCTGGAAGCAGGACTGCTTTCCATCCATCCTCCAGTGTTTTATTTGTTGGTAAATTCCAGGGCACAGAAAGGGAAATGAATTCCCTGATAAACTGAAGCGGTCTTCTCTAGTGGTTCTCAGTAAGTAAATGGCTGAGCAGGGAAGAGAAATGAGCTTTCCTGTGCCCGGTTCTGCCCTTTAACTACCTTTTCTCTACTCCAGTATATACCATGTATAATCTAGCCACCAGAAAGGATTTGAGTGCTCATTTACTTAGAAAAGAGGAACTCTAGGCTACAGCCTGATAAAAATCGGGAGCGCTGCGCTTTCCCCGTCATTCAGAGCACTGCCCTTTGGGTTATTTAGGGGGCAATCGCAATCCGATAGGGTAAATGTCAGAATCTCCATAACAACTAACAGCCACTGCCTTTTGTGCGCTGCATGGAGCAGCTCCCGGCTGAGCAGTGCCCAGCTGCAGTGCCCGCTGAGGGGTAGCACACACCGCTTAGCCGGGGTTCGGCTGCCTTCAGAGCACAGACCCTGCATCAGCCAGCAGGTAAACAAGCAAATTTCCGCTCTCGTTGGGAACAGGTTGTGTTTCAGCGAACAACTGTTAAAATTCTGCCTCACTCTGCAGGGCAAATCTGCGTTAGCTACCAGCACAGAACAGCTTGTCTGTGTGTTCATTACACTGAGCCAAACACAAAACAACACAAGCTGGAAGGAAGTTGTTTTACACTTACCAGCAGCATTGATATTTTCCTCACAGGAGTACCAGATCCCAGTGTGGAAATACCTGAAAAGGAAGCGGTCATCTCCCGTCTCCCAGCTGTAATGAACCACATTCTGGTTCGTCTCATTGGCAGTCTCATTCCCACTGTAGTTGAGGCAGTTTGTCTTCTTCTCTTTCCCACAGCTCGGCTTGGGGACCCTCTGCGTGCCCTCACACCAGTGGGTCGTGATAAAAGCTGTTGTAGAGAAGAGGAGAGCCATCAGATTCAGACTCACTGCTAGCAGGGCTCTGCATCTTCGATTTGTCTTCATGGTAAATCCGCCCTCCCTCCCCCTCCTGCTGAGAGAAGAAGTCAAAGGTTTTTGTTTTATTTGGGGGGCGGGGGTGGTGTTTCAAAGCCTCTCACGATTCAGAATCCAGTTTTCCAGGCACCAAAACTCTCAGCTTCTTCCAATCTGCTGTTGTAGCAGCGAAGGAAACGCTGCAGCCAGACTCCCATTCTTCTCTTCACTTGAAATCCTGCCTTTGTATGTTAAAGGAGCAGCTGCAGGCGCGGGAGTGCGGCCGTCCTCTTGCAGGCGGTGAGAGGATCAGAGAGGGTCTGTCTCACCAAGAGCACCAAGAGCAAGTCAACATCTGCTCGGGTACCACACATGATCCCCAGGGGCTCTGCAGCTTCCTCTGCTGGGAGACACCTGCAGGCTGCAGGACTCGCTGTTCTCTCTCAGCACGGAGAGACAGGGGAGGCTCGGCAGGAGCCGGGCGGCAGGGACAGCTGCTGTGCCACCGCGCTCCCGAGCAGCCCTCAGAGGCGACTGCATCATGCTGACGGCTGAGCGGGACTGGGGCAGAGTCACACCTTCCTCCCCAAAGGGATCAGTGTGGCTGCGAAACGCGTTTGGTCGCGTACCAGCGGGCAGGGATATGACTGGGAGAAGGAGGGATGGAATAATGCTTCAGCTTTTCTGTTTTGAGCTCATGAGGAACAAAGTGAAGGGCTGATTTTGCTATCGGTACAGCAGTGTAATTCTCCATCTGCAAAGGTTTGCTCTGGAGGTCAGCAAAGCCCCAGAGGAATTCAAATTTTAAAGTCTGTAATAAGTAGAGCTGATGTCTGTCACGATACCAAGTGAAGTGGGTCTGTGGGACACTCCTGTGAGGGGATGGTGCTGACAGCACTGTCTGTACACAAAGCTGCTGTGTGCATAGGGTACAGACCGGGTACCCAGGCACTGAGGCTGGCAATGTTTGTCATGCAGTGGTTGTGTACTTCACAGATGAGCACACTTTTCTGTGGTGAGGAAGTTGCATTTACTTGCTGGGCTTTGGACTGAGTGACCGTTCCTTCCTTCCACCCTGCAAGGACCCTGGGGCCACCCGCAGCCCCTCAGAGCAGTCTGAGTGGAGGGAACAAAGCGAGCTCTGGAAACAGCCACGCAGGGTCACAGTAACATGGGGGGCCACACTCCCAACTCACACCCTGTGCTCTGCTAAATCAGCACTCTGACCAACAAGAAACCTCACTGCCCACAGCCACGGGATATGGAGGCACTTCTCCAGCTTCTCCAAGAAAAGAATTGCTGGCGGAGCTTCTCTTTGGTAAGCACCACAGCTGAACGAAGGGCCCCACCCCTGCCTCCCTCACAGGCGGCTGTGGGACTCCGCTATGCTCCTTGCCGGTGTCTGGCCTACGTGCCTGCTTCCAATTATCTGTGAGATTTTCCACTATTTATACAGAATCACTTGGCCATAGCCTTGTTCTTCTTTAGGAAGTCCTTAAGAGATGCTGCTCTGTGAGAACAGTTATGACGTCAAATCTGCAAAGGTAATGCTTGGTAGAGCAGATAATTCCCTGCCTTAGCGGACTTCACTTTGCCCTCTCTTGCCATCTTGTCATCTACAACTGCCTCCTCAGCACCAGATTTTTTATTTCAGTGGCCTGTGCTGGAGGAGTGCTTCTGTGAAGCAGTAATTTTGGGCCCCTCATTGCAAGAAGGACATTGAGGTCCTGGAATGTCTTCAGAGACAGGCAGTGGAGCTTTGAGGGGCCTGGAGCACAAGTGTGATGGGGGGGAGCAGCTGAGGGAATGGGACTGTTCAGTCTGCAGGGGGCTCAGGGGTGACCATACTGCTCCTTACAACTCCTGAAAGGAGGCTGTGGTGAGGTGGGGGTTGGCCTGTGCTCTTTGGTAACTGGTAGGATGAGAGATGATAGCTTTACATTGTGCCCAGGGAGGTGGCGGAGTCGTTGTCCCCAGAGGAGTTCAGGAAAAGGGTAGGTGTGTGGCACTGAGGGACATGGTGGGGTGGGGTTGGTCTTAGTGGTCTTTTCCAACCTTAACAGTTCTGTGACTGTATGATAATTGTACTGTGCCCCTCCAGCCTTTTCAGTATGTCATCACAAAGCCAAATCAACATTGTTTGTTTGGTTTTAACTGCATGTAAGAAATACAAACGATGGTTGTTTAGATGACTGCAGGATTATTCAATTATTTTTACATTGTAGGGCATTTCATTTAGCAATGGATTTAGATGTTTCTGTGTCCTAAGACATGCCAACTGCTTAGGGAAATAAAGAGTGTACTTTAAACTTCGACAGCACACCTTCATAGGATAGCTAGTGCTCTGCAGGATTATCTTCCAAGTGGTTGTCAGCACCTGACTCATCACGTTTTTCCAAGTGTGAACACACATCTTTACAGACCTTTTCTCACCAATCTCCTCTGTCTGCTGCTCTATCACTTGTGTTTTCTGATCCCAGCATCAACTTTTGGACTGTTTCTTCTCCCAGGGAGCTGGGCATTCAAGAGTTTGGTTTATTGTGGTAACTTTGTTCTAAATGCTTTCAAGATTTTGTTTTTACTCCTAATCCTAACAGATATTTCTGTTTCTGTTCTTATCTTTATTCTCAAGAGACAGGTCCCTTGAGAACAAACATAGGGGCAGTATGAAAAAATAAAAGGAAAGCAAAATAAAGTAGAGGTTTGGTTTCTTTTGTGATTTGTGATGCAGAGCTTTTAAAGCTTTGAGAATTTAAAGTATTCAGCACAAAGTAAAGAGTGCACAAAGTCAGGGAATCTTCTAACATGATTTTTCTTCTTCCTAACAGACGTCAGAAGCCAGATCCCTACTAATTGCTAGACTCCACTGGCCATGTATGTTAGGATCACCTAAAAAAGGGGAAAACAATCTCTGCTATACTCTTGCGGTAAAGCTCAAATGATTCCTCTTTATATAATCTCTGTTTATCAGATCTGGTGCGTATAAAAATGGAAAGGTCATACATATGTTACAGAAAGCAGTTCAGATGCCTGGATTAAAATGTATTTATGTGGTATTATCTTGCATAGTAAAGCAGAAGGGTTTGAATGCTATGGAGAAGGAGTTTTCATATTGTGGCTTCAAGAACTTTAAAAATCCTTTTTGCAGCAATAGATCTTATCAGATATTGTAAGTAAAACTACCTTTGTGAGTTATAGATATCCTCCTTTTGCTTTACTATTTCCTACAGAAACAGTGCAAATTGTTATTGCTTAGTATTTTCTTGAGCACAAAAAGAATTTTGCAGAGAATTTAAATTAATTGTAGTGTTTGCAAAGGAAATCTTTCAGTGAGGGAATGTTCTTCAGTAGTTGAAAAGAAAAGAAACATTCAATAAAATGACGGGACTTTTAGGTCCCCTAATTGAAGTGGTGGGGGGGCTTGATGTGCTTAGTTTAGTTTAGCTCTGTCAACTGTATGGGATTATATGCTGTTTTTAAATCAACAGTTTGAAAAAGCTATAGCTTGTCATCAAATTCTCATTTCTTACAGGTCTGTCCTCCTGAGCTTTCCCATGTGTTTGTAAATGTCATTTTCAGCAGTCACTGGACTGGGCTTCTCAGTTCTTCTTTCCACCTTGGGATGGACCCCTCCTAGTAGCTGATCTTCTCCTTTCCTCTATGTCACATTCTCCTTTTCTAGCCAGGATTTTCTTCTTTTAGCCTAGATATCAGCATAACTCATCTTTTTCTTGCTCTTTTAACGCGGCAAAAAGCATTATCTTAGTTTTCAGTTTAACTTTTGACTTCTCTCAAAAGGATGTGTCTCTCATGCACTTTGGGGCACCGAGTCAAGCCCAACAAGGCTGCTTAGGAACTTTTTTCCTAATCTGACCGGGTAAAAATCATTTCTGACAGTACTGTAGCAGAGACCTTCAGCAGTCTTGACAGAAAGGTCTCATAAAAAAACAAACAGCATAATCAACAGGTTTTTTTTTTAATTGCTTTCCAACTACAATCCAGTGTCACTGGTCGGTAGATAAGACATACTGAAGTACCAGTTTCAGAGTAGGTGGTTTGGATATTTTAACCAGCTTTGACTGTAGCTCATCCTTTCTTGGATACCAGGTGCCACTCTTAAGACTAGATCTAAAGGCACTCTTTGTCCTGAAAAAATGGAGTCCCCTGTGAGAAGAGGACCAATGTCACATGGAATGTCTTGGCACCATTTTCCCCAGAGGTCAGAGGTCAGAGTGTAGATGGTACTTCCTATCCTCTTTCATCGGAGAGTGATGTGTTTGCCATAATGTGCCTCTGCTTGTATTTCAGGTTTAGAAGAGGTAGACTATGCACAAAGACATCAGCACACAGTGACAAAGCAATGCAAATCATGCTGCATTTGGTTGAACAGGACAGGTTTACCAGCATCTGTCCCAAAGCCAGGGCAACCAGACACCACGTAGGAGCATGCTGGAAAATAGGAGGGCTGCAGCTTCTGTATTCCCCAGAGCAGGCAGCTTTCACATTACTGAGCAATTTGGCAGAAAACAGTCTGGGCAGCCTCAGGTTGTGGTTTTGCAGGTGGCACAAAGCAGAGCTACAACAGAGCAGTGTCAATGCAGCTGTAGTGATTGTCTGTTCCAAGGGCTTTGTTATGGCACTGAGTAGAGCTGAAAGTTGATGCCAACAGTTGCCTCATAAAAAGGGATTGGATGTGGCTGGGTTTGGGTTGGAGCTAGGACCAGGGTGAAATCCTCCAAAACAGTCCACTGCAAAGATGCACTCCTACTCTGTATCACACTAAGTAATTTTATATCCCTCCATTTCTTGTGTTCCGACTTTAGTTAAATTACTTTATAGATATTTTGATCTCATACTTACTGAATAAAAAGGAAGCCTTTCTTCATTCTCAGAAGAAACATTTCCAACATAAAGGCATGCTTGCTTCCCAGCTACATCTTTCATTCTTTAATTTGCTGCAAGAGACTTTGGTATTCATTTCTGACCCTGAATTATAAATTCTTCTGTGTTTGAATTACAAGTGTTGTTTCCTCACAATCAAGATGCTGGCAGTCAGGTTGGGTAAGATAAACACTTAACTAATTTTTGTAACTTTTCCAATGCTAACTTTGCTCAGACGTTTAAATTATTACAAGAAGTTACAGGTTCACTTAAGCGGAACTCTTGAAGCAGAATTCATGTTCTTCACTGCTGAAATTAAAGAAGCATTCTTGCACATCCAAGCCTTATTGGCAGGTTTTAAGCCTTCCAATATTCATAGACTCCTTGGCCTCACAAAACAGTTGCCCCAGAACAAAAGAACTCACAACAAATGTAGCAATGCTGACAAGTGTCAAAGGGCCAGTGCACAAATACACTCTTTCAAAACCTAGACATCTGATTTCCACATTCATAAAAAGTTGATATGGTTATATCCCCCCGTGTCTTTGGAAGTGCCTAAAACAGTAATTGCTATGGAATCATAGAATGGCTTAGGTGAGACCTTAAAGATCATCTGGTTCCAACACCCTCCCGTGGGCAGGTCTGCCAGCCACTAGAGCAGGCTGCCCAGAATCCCACTCATCCAGGCTTTGAATGCCTCCAGAAATGGGGCATCCATGACCTCTCTGGGTAAGCTGCTTCAGCACCTCACTTCTCTCTTGAGTAAAAATTTTCTTCCTAACAACTTAACCAAATCTCCCCTCTTGTAGTTTAAAGCAATAATCAGACCATGTAAAAAGTTGGTTCTCTCCTCCTGCTTGTAAGCTCTCTTCAAGTACTGGAAGACTGCAGTGAGGTCTCCCTGCAGCCTTCTCTTCTCGGGGCTGAGCACCCCCAGCTCCCTCAGCCTGTTTCCATTGGAGAGGTGCTCCAGCCCTTTGATCATCTTTTTGGCTCTCCTCTGGACCTGCTTCAACAGCTCCACATCCTTCCTGCACTGGAGGCCCCAGGCTTGGACACAGTGCTCCAGATGGGGCCTCAGAAGGGTAGAGTAGAGGGGGACAAGCACGTCCCTCTTCCTGCTGGCCACCCCTCTGATGATGCAGCCCAGGATACTGTTGGCCTTCAGGGCTGCAAAAGCACACTACTGGCTCATGTCCACCTTTTCATCCATTGGAACACCCAGGACTGCTCTCAATGAGTTGTTCTCCAGTCTGCACTAATTCTTGGGATGGCCTAAACCGAAGTGCAGCATCTTGCATTTGGTCTTGTTAAACCTTATTAGATTCTCTTGTGCCTCTTTGAGTGTGTCTAGGTCCCTCTGTGTGGCAATCCCTCCCTTCTATTTTGTTAACTCTCCGCTCAGCTTGGTGTAAGCAGCCAACTTGCTGAGGGTAACTCAATCTCACTGCCTATGTCACTGATAAAGTCGTTGAAGAGCACCAGTCGGAAGATGGACCCCTGGGGGAACCACTTACGAGTGGCCTCCACCTGGACACAGAGCCATTGACAACAACCCTCTGGCTACAACCATCCAGCCAGTTATTTATCCACCTAATATCCATTTTTATCCATCTCTCCAATTTAGAGATAAGGATGTAGCACGGGACCATCTCAAAGGCCTTTCACAAATCCAAGTAGATGACATCAGTTGCCCTTCCTTTGTCCACCGACGCCATCGCTCCATCATAGAAAGTCACCACGCTGGTCAGGTATGATCTGCCCATGGTGAAGCCATGCTGGCTGTTAATTACAGATGAATTCATTTATCTCTCTCTCTCCTTTTTTTTTTTTTTTTTTTTTTTTTTTTTGACAACATTGCTGGGGTTACACTCACTACAAAAGCTCAGTAGTCTTTTGAACTCAAATAGATCTTATAAATATTGCAAGCCATTCCTTGTAGCTAAACAATCCAATCTGAGGTGGATTTAATGAGAATTTGACATCTTCCTCAAAATAAGTACTTTGGCTCAAACTCTGAAATAGCATTTTAACTCCTGTCAGGAACCATCTTCCCTTTCTTGTTTCAGGTACTTTTTTTTATTTTATTACCAATATATTTTTATGGACAGAAGCTAGAAAGTTTAAATGATGTAATTTTCTGATTCTTCCTGGCAAAGGAGAAAACCATGTATATTTGGTAGCATTTGTGGGAAGAACAAACAATGTTTTTAATCATATGTCCTTGTATTTTACTGCAATAACTAGGATTCATCCATGTGCCTAGACACTGTGATTGGTAGATGTAGGGGAACTGTTACATCACGGCCTGAACTGATGATTGAGCACCTGGTGAAGAAGGTGGCTGGTCCAGGAAGCACAGGTGCAATCAATTCACCAGTGCTTCCCACCTGAGGGGAAAGGTCACCCTTCCCTGGGCTCATTTAAGGGCTAGCGTCCAAAGGGAGAATGTTTTCTGGGTGAAGGTTGTTTGCTGAGAAGGTATGTTCTACAGATGGAAAGACTCTCATCGTGGGTTGGGTGAGTTAACTTCTCCTGTATATGTTTATTGATATATCTCATCATGCTTTGCCTGGTCTCTTTATCACAAAGAACTTATCAGAAGCAACTTCAGTGCTTCTATGGACTAACAGTAGAATATGATTTGGTGATGAGATTTAAAAAGGGCAAATTTGTTTGAACAAGATTTATAACTGAAATATATCAGCAGTACTTAACTGCTGCTTGTTACTGTGCACTGTAAAGAAGGGAATATGCTGTAGCGTATGCATCTTCCTAGCTACTTCACTGTGCTACTGTGCTTGTGTTGATGAGGGAAATGGGCTTATGAATGTGCAGCTGTAATGAAGCCATGGAGGTGTGCAAACCAACTTTGTTCTACGAGCTCTTGAGGTGAAAGAAAATGGATGGCAGAAATTGTTTGTGACTAAAACCAGGTTCTTGTTTTGACTTTGATGTGATTTAGGCATATCCTTTATATGATAGAACACTTAGTCACCACTGGCTCACGATTCTGATAGAATATGAAGGACTATTCTAAACCAATGGATTGAGAGCCCTGAGGCTGTGGTCACGATCCCAAGTAGTGGTGCTGGCTCAGAGACAAATGGGAGCTGGGTAGTTACCCTGAAGCAAAGTGCTAAGCTTGGCAGCCACAGCAAGGCAGGATGGTCAGGCTGGATGTAGAAACTGAAGCTGTTTTTTTTTTGTTTTGTTTTGTTTTTTTTTTAACAAAATACTGCATGCAGTTTACATTGAGACAGGAACTGTAGAACATAACAAATTTATTCATACAGCAAGTAAATTTGAAACATTTCAGTGCCAAATCTCAATTTGAGCAGAAGTCTTTCCCCCGGGAAGACAGAGGAAGATAAAGCAAGAGAAAGAAAAACCAAGAGATTGGTAGTAAATGCAAAATAGGGAGAAAACGATACGTCTTTGTGGAAGAGCTGTATAGTTGCATAACTGTTCCAAGTGGAAGGGAATAGGTCAATGGGAGGATGACAGACTGAGGCACGGAAAGCTTGTGCCTGGCAGACAACAATATATCACAGTGCTTTGGAAGAAAAGCAAATGCCTGTGCAGTAGTGGGTATGAAAATGCCAAATTGTATGAGTATGGGAAGCTGAGAAAGTTTGGGTAAGACTATTCCAACATAACATACAGTGATGGTGAGAGACATATGCTAAAATGCTTTAGTTCGGTACTGTATTGAAAGTAACATCAAACTCAGTGGTATGATGAGAACAACGTGGAAATTAACAATGAAGTAGTACCAGGTGGCAGGAGAGAGAGTCAGGACCAGAACTTGGCAAAGAGAGGGAAAAACGTTAGCCATCCACCTGTCTGGATAGCAGCAGGAGGGATGAGATATATGAGCAACCTGGAGGACAAACAAGATGCTATTTAAAAGAATGAAAGCACATCAGATAGAGGTTATACATCTAAAAAGCAGGAGGTAGGTTTGAAGACCACAACATGAAGAAAAACTATAGAGATTAAGCTGGTTTGTATCAAAGGCCACTTTCACAGGACGATATGAGCTCTCTGACCTCAGCAGGGGTGCAAAATGAAAGAGCAATTGTTCAAAAGAAAATTGCATTAAACCTTCTGGGAACTTGAAGAGAATGAAGCTTACAGGAGGGAGAAAGCTCAGCAGTAGCAGAACTGTCTGTACAGCTTGGGATCCTGGGGTAGAAATTGCAGGCTCACAGCTGATCCCAAAGTGAGTTCTTTCTAACCTCTTCCCCCATTGAGTTTTGGATCAGGAAAATGCCTGTTTTGTTTCCTGGAATGTCTGAAGCAGGGCTCAGGCCACCTGTCTGCTTGGCCTCTAAGGCCACGTGCATCTTTGAAGAGATCCCCATTTTCTCCACAGTGTACTCTACTAGGAGGCTCTGTATTGTTCAGGTTCCACAGAAGTCTGTTATTCTCCATTTGTTAATATAATTCCCATAAAACAAAATAGGCTGCATAATTTGATATAGACATAAAAGTATTCAATTAAATTAGCTCTGCCAAAAGTGAATTGCAAAATATTTTTAATTGGAATGGATCTCTGGAGGTCGTTTAATCCAACCCTAAGCTCCCCACTAACGTGGAGTTAACTAAATATAGCTTTCCTATAGTGAAACTACTGGGCCTTGATAAGTTCAGTTTTATGGCCAAAATAGCACAAGGGAGTTTCTGTCCAGATTTAAGGAGTCACTTTTTTTCACTGAGAGGACACGAAGGTGAACATGTTGCTGAGAGATGTCTTGCAGTCTGTATTTCTGGAAATTTCCAAGCTCAGAGTGAATAAAGCCCTGAGCAGCTTGCACTGACAGCAGTTCACCCTGCTATGAGCAGGAGGTTGGATTAAAGACCTTCTGAGTTCTGTCACAGCCTAAATTCTCCTGGGATCACATGAGGAGCCATGCACCACAGCTAGTACTCAGTTCTCCCACCTACATGCTGCAACTCCAGACTGAATACTATCCAGATTGTGTAATTTATTAGCTTTCTTCCTAATGAACAAACAATCCAAGCACACCCACTTGTGAAAGGTAATCCTGTGTTTTTGGGCGTACAGATTCAGCACAGAAACCTTCGTAAAATCCTTCACAGCAAACAAAGTTGTTTCTTTGTCTGCTATTAAATGTGTTAACAACAAAAGGAGGACCAGGGAGAATGCCTTCTGTTGATGAGAATGGTCACCTTACAAATAGAGACATGGACAACGCAGAGATGTTTAATGCCTTCTTTGCCTCTGTCTTCAACACCAGTGATGGGCTCTGGGACCCCAGGTGCCCTGAGTTAGAGGACAGTGGCTGCAGTAAACTCTCAGCCAGCTCTGAACTTGTGTGGGATTTGCTGCTCCACCTGGACACGTATAAGTCCATGGAGCCTGGTGAGATTTGTTTCAGGGCACTCAGAATTGGCCGATGTTGTGAGACCTCTCTCAATTATTATCATAGAAAGGTCCTTCACTGAGAGGGTGGTTGATCTGGGTGTGGAATGGTCTCCCCAGAGAGTCATGGCACTGTGTTTGCTTGAGTTCAAGAAGTATCTAGACAACACTCTGAATCATATGGTCTGATCTTTGGATGGTCCTGTGTGCAGCCAGGAATGGGACTCTGTGATCCATATGGGTTCCTTCCAACTTGGAATGTTCTATGATTCTATTGTTCTAACTCCTCTGAGAGCTGCGTGGTAACACCACCATCTGTTGGCCCTGTAGACTACTTGGCAAGCATCCCATTTCTAATGTAATTGGAAAAGGATTTATTATTAGTTTAGATGTTTTCAAGAAGTTGTATCTCAAAGTCTTTTTGTCTTGATTTATTGTGTTTACTTTTAATCAGACAGAAATTGTGATCCCTCCCTTTTTCTCACATGACTTCAGGTTTCTGAAGGGCGCTTTGTTGCTTGTATCATCTTCCCTCACCTTGCTATTTCACCATACCAGGTTTCCTTTGTTCTTATTAAGGTTTTCTTTTCTGACAGGTAGAATACATTTTCTTAAAGTCTCTATGCCTTTCAAAAGGCCTCAATCTACTTGCTAAGATTTTTCCTTTTGTTCCGTCTTGTTTCTAATGAACTACCTAATTTTCCCATGATACCATTGCTTGCAGTCAACACAACGATATCTGATTTTTTTTGGTCTTTATTTCTACCATGGATGTTGAGACTGTTTTTGTCTGTTCTGACTGTTTTGAGTGCCGTGCCATTAGAGGTTGGCTGGTGGCAGCAGTTTCATAGACCTGAGGCCAACCCCTGGTGAATGGTATGTGAATTCATCCCAAACCGGTCAGTCAGGGC
>PPHD01016327.1:0-15617 GCA_002909625.1 Bambusicola thoracicus
AGCCTCTGTCAATATATCCTGATCTCTGACTACTTAATTTCTCAATCTGCAGTTGCATTATTGTATGTAGCTAGTTGCAAGCATGACACATCTTAAGAGTTTTCCTGTAGAAGGCTGCATGCTCAGAGAAATGTTCATCTCTGAAAGTGAGGTGATAGGTTTCCCAAGACACAGAGCAGCAGAACTAGGAATTTTGAGGAAAAAATCCCCGCCTATGGGTGCACCTGACCAACACACAAGTCAGGCTGATGTTGACCCTAAATGTGAACTTGGAACAGAGAGAGCTGGAAGAACTGGTTCTAGAGAATATGAAGTATTCCTAAAACATCAGTCATAGAAAGAATGGAATTGTGGAATAAAGCAAGTGAATTTGAATAATAGATATATTGCATACGAGAGATATGTAAGAGCGTAATACTTAAAATCTAACAGAAAAGGAGCATTGTACTGAGGGTCTTATCATTTCTAAGATGTTAAGTAGTGTCACAGGGAGCCCAGCCCACTGACACTGCATTACTGCATTGTACTTACAGTGCTGTGCTGTAAGGAAGCAAGGGTCATTGCATCTCGAGGTGGGAACTTGAACATGACCCCAAGTTCAGTGCCAGGTTAGTGTGGCTCCAGGGAAGAAGTAGCTCATTATCTAATGAGCAACATAAAGCAACAGGATTACAAATAGGGAATGTGGTTTTAATTAATTTGTTGCTGTGTTTTTGGGCAGACTGGGTGGTCTTGACCATTCATTCTCTAGGCTACGCTTACCTAAAGCAGCCTGCTCTGCTTGGGGTCAGTCCTAACCACACAGGTTCAAGTTCCTTCTGTGGCTTCCTTCTTTTGTGTGTTTTCCTCATCTGCCGTCCTGGGCTGAAAACTTCAATGCGCCAGGCCTGAACTCACAGCACCTTCCTCAAGGCTGGCGGCAGGGGCCTGCTGGCATTACCACAGCTCCCCCAGCATTCTCTGAATAAATCCCTTATTTGTCCTTCAGAGTAGCAGCAGGCTTTTATGCTCCATTTGTAGAGCGTGTAAGCTTGGTGGTGTTTTGCCCAGGACTTGGCCTTCTAGCTGCTATTAAAAGTCTGACTTGAGCTCTTTGTGGGTAGTAAATAAATTGCCCATGTTTTCTGTATCAGTTTTTAATTTACAGATGAATATATTAGTAACTTCATATTTGGATTTTTAAGTAATTAATTCAGGTTTAACACAATTGGAATTAATGCAAGGCTGCTGAATGCTGCATGATTTTTGCACATCACACTGGACATTTAGAGATGAGGGCTGGCTTTGGGTTATTGCAGGCTTCTTTGGAGACCAGAGAAGTGAGTTGCTCACAGATCAGTGTGCAGCCCTGACCTTGGTGTATATCTCTGGCAGGCCAGGAGTGAACCTGGTGCTATGGGGGTGGGTGGATGGATGGGCCTTGATCCTTTGTGCACTGGGCCATGTCACAGTCAATGAAGCATAGCCCTCTGATTTTAAAATGTAACAAGTCCTCACAATCCTGAAAATACTTGCATGGGCTGTTGCTGAAATAAAGAGCCTCATAGTCCTCCATTTTTATTCTCCCAGCATTAGCAAAGTGGGAATCCATCAGGTTCCTGTGCAGGCTGGGAAGGGGCAGGCAGAAAACCTCTCATTTACCACAGCTACACAGCAGACAAGGCCAGGGAAGGGACTCCAACCTCCAGGAACACCAGCCTGGAGCCTGCCCTGCAGCTGGGGTGTCCTCAGCACGTAGAGAGGAGAGAGCTTCAGGCTTGTGTGTGGTAGCTGCTTCAGGGGGAGCCTGCAGTTGGAAGTGTTCATCATCTCACTCATAATGAAGCCATTACACCGCAGTCACAACTCGGAATTGCAGCTAATAGATTTTCATTTTGTTTTCCCAGTTAAGTCATGTTTGATAAATGCAGAAATGTGTAGGGAGCAGCTTATCTCAAGCAGGCAGTTGCTTTTTAAATGGGCAGCTTGGGTGTGCAATGCATGAAGATTTTTTGAATGTGAAAAAGGGATTCTGTAACAACTATCTACGGGTATTAGGTGATGAACTCAGCTGAGTACAACTCCTATAGGTTTTAGGCATCTGTTAGCTTGCAGCTAACAAGATAAACATGATTTTCTAAGCATGTGTATACACACCCATACTTGAGTATATGTGCAAAAATTTTGTCATACTAGATGTGCAGTTCTTCGTAATGCTGCCCATGTTGCCTTAAAGACTGGCTTAAATTAATCTTAAAATTATTTTATAGGAAGTAAATGAAATTCTATTACCTGCTTCTCTCCAGACAAATGCGTACAGATGTTGTTTGTTGAACTTATTATCTGCACCTTTGAGTTTAAGTGGTGTGAGCCAATTTGCGCATAGCCTAATTGTGGTCTGGGAAGTACCAGTGGCAGTGCATGGTACGTCTTTGCCCTAGGTTGTCCATTTCATAATTACTTTAGAGGAGTTTTCAGCAAAAGGTACCTCAGAATGTTTGGCTGAGAGATGGAAGTCATTCTTTTTCCTGTCTGGATATTTTTTTGTCATAATAAAGCAGCATTCTTGGAAATGCTGAAGCTGAGCCAGCCTCCCAAGGCTATCCCAGGAAACTATCGGCATTTTCAAACTTGGAAGCCAGACTACAAGCCATGCAAATACGCTTTTTAAGGCCAGATTTTCAAAGGCGTTTTATAGCTTCTGATATATATAGATATCTGATATATAGAACTTCTGAGAGTACCCAAGCAAATCCCACTCAGACACCTTCTGGCAACCAAAGGACATAAAATCATAAAGAAGTTTTCCTTCTGGTATTTCAGGTAGCACTTCTCCCAGAGGTGCGATGCACCACATCTCGGGAGCTGACTTGGCTAAAAGGGGAAGCCCAGCCTAGCCCAGGGGATGCCATGGTAGTGGGCATGAGCCCTCCCCCCCACTACCAAGCACCATTCCCCGTAAGGACACTTGGCAAGTATGCAAAGCCAGGCCTCGTGTGTCTGTCCTGGCCCTGTGCCCAATGCTCTATGCATAAGGCAGTTCTCTGAATGCCTGTAACTGGATCAAACTGCTGAAGTGTTCGTCACAGCTACCACTCAGCAACAGTCACCCTATTGTTGGTGACTCGTCCGTCCCCCCTTTTTCCCTTTGCCACCCTCCACCTTTGTCCTCTCCGTTTGCCTTCTGGGTCTCCTGTTCTCACCCCAGTGCTGCCCTGCGTCCTTTCCCAGGGTTTTCTTTCTCAGTTCTTTCTTCTGCCACCGCCGCTAATTTCTTGCTGTGGCACGCTCTGCTGTGCTTCCTGCTGCCGGATGAGTTTGAAAGTACATCTCCCTTTCTCCAGGCTTCAGCTATCCCGTACTGCCATCCCTTATACCCACATTTGTGTTCTCCATTCAGTTGTTCCCTTACCCCTGTTCCCAAGGTTTAGTCTGTATGTCTGCAAGTGTTCTGCTTTCGTCTGCCCTTCCCCATTGCTAACTGCTACTGCAACTGCACCCCAGCCCCAGGCTGACCTTCACCCAGTCCAACTCAGACATATAAAATAAAATTAGCCAGTATTGCATAATTCGATAAACAAGCCAGCCAGCAGATCCTGTAAACTGCAAGCTGTGCACCTACAGTAACATGACCTCAGACCATTAAAATCACATACTTTGCATCTGTTTTAGGATTTGTATAAAATGTTGTACGGAGAGACTTTATTAGAGCTTAGTAAACCGAAAGCTGGTCTTGGATTTCCATCTGTCAGGAGCTATTAGATTGAATGTGCCACAGGGGTTAAGAAGAAGGAATTAGAAGTTTGAAACAATGTTTGTTGAAACTGCTGATGAATTATACAAATCCATGCTGTTTATCATACTGCTGTCATCTTCGTAATGCGAAATGATGGGGAAAAATACACTCAGTGTAGAATCCCACGTCAAGAAAAAAAATTGATTATGCGACTAAACTGTTCTTGGAAATGTTTTACCACAGCAAGATGTAAACAAGACATCAGTGTGACGACATTGCTATCAGCTTTGGAGAGCTCTCACTTACCTGAAAGCTCCCGCAGTCACTGCCAGTAACCCACACTGCAGTGCTCTCACATGGAAAATGTTGTGTTTTAATCCAAGGAGATGATACAGAAATTCTGGTGGCTGTTTTCAGCGGCTTCCTCAGCCGAAGTTATATTTCTTTGTAGTTACAATGATAAAAGTGAACAATAGTTGCACTGTCTGTGCCATACTATTTCTTCACTTCAAACCGATGGCATGAGCTTGCAAAAGGGAGCTGTTTCCCAAGGCAGCTAGCCGAGTCAGCTACTGCATTTCTGCCAGATTTGTGACTGACCGCTGACTTGCTATTTTCTAAGTCACTGGAGACCAGCTAAGAGAGGTGATCCGTTACAGATGTTTTGTTGGCTTGCCCCGTTTCAAAATGTATGGGCCCAGTGAAGGGAGATGCTGAGCCAAGGCCTCTCAGGACAGGCTGCTACAGCAATGTATGTGGCAGCATCACGGGCACTGTGCATGTGCCATTCAGTCCCCGTGAGAATGGGTGCTTGAAAGCTAGTTGGCAAGAGTCTTTCAGCTGAACCCAGCGGACATTTAGAAGTGTCTCGGAACAAGAGTTGGTTGTCCAATGTTCCATGCTATCCGGTGCTTCTGTTCCTTCCCACACACAAACCAGGCACTAGCTTACTAACTTTTGATGGGAGAGCAGTTAAATGCCTTTTATTTCCGCGTAGCAGAAATACAAAACAGAAGTAAACATGTCTGAGAGTTATATTTAAATAAATATCTGCTGCCAGGGGAAGCACTTTCTTTTTGCTTGCTAAGTGTCACTAGCATGAGAGGGACATCGGAGCCCAACACAAGCTGTTTCTGCTCAGGCTGTCCATGAGGATCACCTTGCTGCTGATGCTGGTTTTACCAAACAGGTGAAGGAATCCATGGTCAGGGGCCTTATACTGTCTCCTTTCTAGACTGGATGGCTGAGATTCTTTTCCAGCTCCCTTACAGAGACATAGCCAAGTTTCAGCTGCATTAGGAAATCAAACCACCTGTTGTCATTCAGAGAACCCCCCAGGACAGAAATAGCCTTTCAAGTGCTGAGTTCCCTTCTCTTTGCACAGGCTTTTGCAGAGTCCTGATAGCTGTGTGGAGGCGCCTCCAGCAACACAGCAATGGGTGGGCAGCCTTTGGGTACTCCTGGTGGCCCTTGGGTACTGTGACAGTTGTCAGCTCACAAGTTGCCTTAGTGGAAGCTGATGCTTTACAAATATGCCCTAAATTCAGCAGAGCATCTCTGTTTGGGAAAGCACTGAAGTGCACCTCTTCAACGTTAATAGAATTTAAGTATTGACTTGAAGTGTTTGGTGCAGTAAGGATTTTAATTAAAATATGCTTTCTTCAGTAATGTGCTTTAGATAAAATCGAGTCTCTTTAGACAGCTTCAGTAAAGAAATGTTTCCCATAGCATTTGGAAATACGTGGTGGAATTCTCTTTGATTTTAGTGCGGATGTGACCCTTAATTTATTTTCGTTTCTTTCAGTACGTCTCTAAAAAATAAATTTTGGAGGACTTTTCTATTGCCTCCGTTCGTTTATTCAAGTTTACGACTTCTTTGATGTCTTTTACAACAAATAATCAAATTCATGAGATTTCTGGTGCATTGGCAAATGCTTACGTTCGGTTAGTAATTATCCCAGAGATAAGACTTTCCAGCTAGCGGGTCTACTTGTATGTACTAAATATGCTGCAACAACATTTTCCTGCATAATATGAGCCTAACGAGACTTCAAAAAAATAGAAGTTGCAATATACCAAACTTTTCACATATCCTGGAAGTTTATGAAGTTGCTAGAAACTCTACTGAGTTTTCTCTCGGGCATTGAAGAAGCCCCCCTTCCATCTCTCTGCATGTGGAATTACAGAAGTTGTCCCATTGGTTGAGAAAACCAGCCCTTTGATCCAGTGCTAACATGAAAAGTTGAGTGGGGATTCGGTCAGACAGCAGTCCTACTGGGTGGGCATTGATGAAAACTTCAGCAATTCCTCCTGTGCTCTGTTTTATTTTCTTAGAGAGGAAAAGGAGCACTTCCTGCATTAGTTCATAGAAACCCTTCAGGGACAGTAGGTCAGCACTAAACTCTTTCCCAGGGGCAGGATGTAGGACATGCTTGCAGAACTATACAGACCCATCACTGCGGTGTATGTATGTCCATCAGTTACAAAGTGATTCTGTTGTCCTTGCAACTTCTTGAAGCAGGTAAATTCCCTCCCCACTTGCACGATGCTGGGAGTGGAGCTCAGAGGAGCCAAGATTGGCTGGGCTGTGTCTGTGACCCCAGGAGCTCTGTGTGCTCCCATCCCCGTAGTCCCAGAGCTGGAATGCCTACAGGTCACTGGCAGACACTGAGGAGACCCAGCAGGTCTCCTGTAGTCTCTTTTCAAGTGTTCACCAAATCAGCATTTAGACTTTATTTTAATGGTGCTGTGTAATCATGTAGTTAAGCAGAATAACTGATTCCCAGATCCTAATGTTAGGGACTATTCAGGCTGCCAAACTCCCAGTCTCAATACATTATACCCTAAAGGGGCTGGAGGGAAAACTTGCCTTTAGGTGTTTAACTGTTGGTCCAAAGCAGCTCTGGCTGTATGCAGGGCTTGTTCTCCATGTCTCATTATTTGGCAGGAGGATATGCCTGCGAGAGAGGTCATTTCTTTTGGGGCAGTGCTGTGTTTTGCCTTCAGTCTGATTTTCTAGAGAAGTGTCAGCAAGTTTGCAGCTTTTGCGTGTGTTGTATGGCTCTGACAGTGTGTTCTGCTACCGGAGGTGTCATTTTCCTAAGTCCATTTATTGCACAGTATGCATTAGAATTTGCTTCATAGTTTGGCATTTGCTCAGACACTGCTACATGTTCTGGGGCTTCTGTTCTCCAAGAATGAGAAAGAGCAGAGAGCTCCTCTTCAGGGGAGTTGCAGTCAAATGGCAGCAGGAATAGTAGCATGCAGGGCAGGCAGCAGTGGGCCTTGCCAGCTGTGACTGCAGCCCTGTTACTCTTCCATCCTCAGCTCTATCTGCTCCTGCAGTGCTGCACTGTGCAGGGGATCCGGCACAGCACGCAGCGTTACATCTGTCAGCAGTTAGCAGTGTGCACATCGCATTCTGCTGCTGCCGTGACACATCATCCCCTTCATCTCTGAGGTTTGATGACACTACTATTTCAAATGCCAGCATGAGTTTTTGTGTCCTTTCAAATAAAAAGGCATATTTGAACTACCAGAGAGGAAACGATTGGTGTCAAGTCGGAGTACTGATAAGTTTGTTTCTAATGAATGCTACTCATCCAGCCAAGTTTGCTCCAGAAGGAGATGGCAGATTCAGGACAAAATATAATCCCTGCTATCAAAAGATAATTATGAGAGCAAATACCTGTCTGTATTCGTTTTCTGCTAGGTGCTGAGCAGAAAATGCCGCCGTGCAAAATGCAGGGTAGGAAATAGAGAGGATTTCAGTATCTTGTAACATACTTTCTTGGAGGTGATAAAAATGAAAGGCACACCGTTTGCTTTTACAGATTTTTTCACTTTGAGCCAAACCAAAAAGAACCATTTCAGATGTGAATTGTATCACTGATGGAGGTGAATAAGCAGGTAGCAGCAGAGGTTCTTAACGTGGTTGACGGTGATTTTTGTTTTGTCCCCCTGTACTTTCAGTCATTTGGCTCTTTGTAAGAGATGAAGGCGAGAAGCAGTGCTGGGCATCCCTGCTCCCAAGGTCTGTGTGGGGACAGCTGTGCTGGGCACAGGGCAGGGCTACTGCTGGGCATCTTTTGGTGCATGCGCTCCTCCATGGGCCTGGTCTTTTCCTTCTTGGCATCACACTTATCTCTGAAGAAGAATTAAGTGCAATGGAGTTTTTACAGGAGGGTTCTGAAGGCTTATTTCCCCACAGGGAATCTTTTGAACAGTCACAGAGACTAGTTCAAGAGGGAAAAAAAATGGTTTCAAGACTCTTTTGGGGATTTTGAGGTTCTATTAAAGGACTGTGCTCCTCTGTGCTCTTTTTTTTTTTTGTACTCATGCATAACAAAATATGATCCCCACCAGACTGCATGGAGAAGTTGCTGGTTACAAGCAAAAAGTGCCTTCAGCTTTCCTCTCAACAATGCTGTTAACTTCGTGCGAGACAGAGGCCCTTATTTTTCCCCGGATTATTCCAGGCACTTCTCCAGTATAAATAAGAGTAAGTAATTCATATCCTGAGATGTCAGAAATGTTTAGGGAAAGATTTTTCCCATCCACCCGTTTGGTTCACGCACTGGGCTGCACTCTGTTCCCTGCTCTGTGGCCTGTGCCTTGTAACCAGGAGAAAGAGCTCCTTCCCTGCCCAGCCACCCGGCTAGAAGCAAGCAGATTATCAGAGGATAGCATCAGGTGTCATGAGTCCTTTGGTTTGGGAGTGGAGTAAAAGCTTCTGATGCTGTCATACGGTGTGCAGCCATTTAACTGCACATCTGTGCCGAGAGGCAGCCCCAGCACTGCTTGCCATGGGTGTGCTTCCTCCCCACCCCACATCTGAATTCTGGGCACATTCCATCAGACATGGAAGGGCAGAGAGCTGCTGCTCCAGCTGGGACAAAGCGGGTGCAGTGTAGGCACCTCTCTGCCACCTGGCAGGGCACAGCTGGAGGTGGGGGACCAATCCTGGGTCCCAAAAGCAGCCTGCCTGCGGGGCTGTGCGCCTGCAGAGCTTTGGAACAACCCACAGCCTGCCTCACTTCTGCCACTGCTCAGTGTGTGTGCTCAGCTGTGTCACCCCTCTCCTTGGCGCCCTTCTCAGCTGTGGAGTGACTGCCAGCTTTGCTTCCTGAAAGTGCTAACAAATCCAGTAGCCAGAGAAACTAGAGCAAAGGGGACAAAGGGGCTCAAACTTTGCCATGATCTGTTCATTTGATTTATATTAGAACAGAACAGGTTTATAATGACCATAAATGATTGTTTTTCCAAGGGGTTCCTAAACAAGTAAAATAGACTGCTCTGCATACTCCCACGCATCCTAAAGCTGTGTCTGTATGCATGCAAATGAATTCCTTCACCTCCACTAGCCAATTGCTGCCATAAAGGGCCAGTGGCTGCACAGGGTGGCAGTCCCACCTATAGCACGCAGAGGAGCCCACTCCATTTGCTTCCCTAGAGAGCAGACACTGATAGGAGGTTCCCTATAAATCTTAACCACCTTTTACCTCCTAAACCAGATGATGCTTACATTTCTGTATACTAATCAGTCAGACCATATGTCTCGGATGCAAGATGAGTGCAAAGGTTTCACATCCAGGCAGTTTCTTGAGGTCTCTTTGAGCAAGAACTTTGCACACCAGCAGAGCTCCCTGTGCCAGCACAGCCCATCACAGGGGAAGGCTGAGCTGTGTGGGTGCTCCTGTTGGTAGTGTAGGCCTAGAAAAGAAAGAAGTGAGTATTAGTGAGTAAGTGAGTAGGGAAAAGTGCAAAGACAACAGTAATAGACACATACCAAATGGCTTTAAAATGTTAATTGCACTGTGTACTGAGTCAGGCATAAGGTTATCTGAACCTGACCATTCCATATAAACTGAGGATAGTAACCCTCCAGATGTAGCAAGCAGGCAAAGCAGGTTACTCCCTCTCTCCGTATTTGCAGACCACATTTGTTGCATATATTTCATGGGAATCTCCAGATGCTGAGGCATGTTGTCAGTGGGTGCCTTCACTTCTTAGAGGGAGGTCAGGTGGCTCTGTGACTTCCTACAGAAATGGAGAATTTAGGAACTGAATAATAACTGCCTGCAATAAGCCTGAAGTGCTTCAGGAACCTGGCAGCGTTTGTCTCCATCGTAGGAAATACTGAAAAATCACCACCCACACACCAAATACCAATCTCATCCAACCTTCTTTGTAACCTGTGTCACATCAGATAGGAAACTTCCGGAGGCTGCACGATGTGGGGGAGGCTGTTCTATCTTATGCTGCTCAATGCCTGTTTGCTGACAGCCTTCCCCAGTATATCACTGCTTTTGGTACTTCCGACTTGTAATTTACTGCACCTCACATCAGCAGAAACCGTTATATACTTGTATATACATCTGATCTTTTTTCTTTTAAGAACCATAACGTCATTCAGCAGTTCATCCTTTGTGAGTTTGATGTCCATTCTGTTCTTAGCCAGATTAACCATTCAGTTTTGCTGCTCCCCAGGTAAACAAAATAAATGATTGTTTGTGGGCCAGAGATTCCCGGTTCTCTGTAGCTCATGATACGATTGTGCTGTAGAACTGTAGAACAGAAAAAAGACACCCCCTCATTAAATACTGTGGGCTAGGAGTCGTGATCCACATGTGAGCTACTAATCTGAAATCCAGCATAGTATCATTTATGCAATTTGTGTTGGTTTGGGGATAAGGCAAATTACTTTGTAGTAAATATCTGGATTTAGAATGAATTGACGTCTGCCAACATCAGCCTGGGAACTGAAGGATGTGGATATATTGCTGACTCAGTGTAATTGCAGGTTTCCTCTGTGACCACCACCTACATCATTTTAGCCTCTTTATTGTCTCAGTTATCTGATCTGAAAAGTGGGAACAGTGCTTCTAGGAGTGCTGCCACATACATTGTTTGTAACATCTGTTAGGACACTGGAATGAAGTTGTTGCCACTTCTTCCATTCATTTCAATGGAATTAGTGTCAAGGCAGCAATGCTTTGATATAAGAACTCCCGTGATCCCTCAGTATCTACTTTAGGAGGCCAAAATATTCGGCAGCTGCCGGAATGGTTTTCCATCTGCCCAGGTCTTTTCTCTTTAACACATGTTTTATAGTGCTGAGTAACTGTATTCATTTCAGCTTATGTCATCTTGGATCTTTCTTCAGGCTAGGCTGAAATGCCTCGGCTCACAGTGAGTGGAACCAGGCTCCATAAGCAATCTCATTGATTTCAGAAGGGCTTTCACTGATACGTTGTACTATTCATTGTTGAGGAAGGGAACAAATACCACAGCCTGGCTCTGTACAGCGAAAGCAACAGAAGCTGGGGGGTAAGGAGGAGGAATTTCAGAGACAAGGAAACCTTTCATGAAAAAAAGATGCGAGGGAACTGATTCATCTGAATGCCTTAACTCTAAAGAAAAGCTCTGACTGGCAAATGATAGAATATAGTATAGAAGCTGGCATCTGTAGTAAGGCAAAATTTAGAAAGCTCTTTCTGAATAAGACCATAAATTATTTGTCTGCTGTACCATAAATTTTACCCAAACGCTGTGAATTCAACTGAAGTATGACTTTAGCCACTGAAGAATTCCGGGATTTAAGGGATGTGGTGTTTCTGGGAGGGAGGCGGGGGCTTGCTTGGTCTTGTAGCATTCATTTTTCAGTCATGTTTTACAGGCAGGCCTTTTCGAAATCATGTAATGGAGAGATACTGAAGCTACTGAAAAAGAGCATAGTTACACCTGAGTTACAAGGTTAAAGCCTGAAAATGATGTAAAGGTTTAAACCCAGAAATGCTTGTGTGTCTACTGATCTGTCTGCAGGCTTTCTGTCCCCATGCCCACACCAGGTGCATGTCCCTGTTGCGCCATCCAGCTGGTACTGCAGGGCAGCAGTGGACCACGCTGGGCGCAAACGCAGTGCTGAAGATGTGCTTTCCCCAGCTATCTTGCTACCTGAACCAAAGAGAAGCTTGTTAATGGTTGAAATGGGAAAAAATATACTGCTTGCTGTTCACATCTGTAGTGAGTGCTGTTGCTGGCCTGTTCTTGGTGCAGTGGTGTGGGTTGGGGATTCTCCCTGGTGTGCAACCAAGTGAAGCTGCCGCAGGTACTGACCTTGCTGAAACAAGTTGTGTTCAGTCATCTCCACGCCAGCTGCTGTATTGTACCTTGGTAGCAGCTACATTGGAACCCAATTAGGCAGAGCATGGCTGCTCCTGTCATTTGGCAGTGTGCTGCCTGGAATCCTGAACAACTGTTCTGCCACAGCACCACAGTTGGGTTTGCTCCGAGGTGCATTTCAAGGGCTCAGTTTTAGTGGGCATTAGTTGGACATTTTGCCTGAAAATAAGACAGCTTACTTATACACTCCCTCGGAAAAAGCATTAGGCTGATGTTTGCAATTGCCCCTTTCCTACTATTTCAGCTGTGAAGAAAGTAAGCTGGTGGAAGCTAAACAATCTAAATCCCATGCCTGCTTTATCATTTCCAATGCTTTACCCTCAGAATCTCCAGTTGAAGTAGTTGTGTCTGCAGTTTGGGAGGAGAGGGAAGAGGGCGTTTCCTTTTCAATGTGTACACAAAAAGTTGGTAATTATTATTTACCAGGCTGCCATTGCCTGCTCTGCTTTCATTTACAGCAGGATGTCTCATAAAAGAGAAGAATTAAAGCACCACTGGTGTTCATATTGGCACGTAAGTCACACTTTTGGTCACGGTTGGGATTTTCCTACATCTTGAAATTTTCCTGGATAGCAGCTAAAGCAGACAACGAGCTTCTGGTACAATCCATAAGCATAATTAGTTGTTTTATGACTTCAAGGCAAGCTCAGGTTTTAGTTATATCAAAATCAGTCCAGTTCCAATAATCTTTCCCTAGAACAACATATTATATTGGAGACAAAGCTCAAATAATTCATATGTTTTCTTTAACAGGAAAAAAAAATGAAACTGCTTAGCTGCTGCATGTTGCTACCTTTTGAACTACTGCAAGTCCATAACCTGTATCTCTATGCAGAAAGACATGTTTTTTCTCTAGTTAGAGGATGAAAGAGCAGGATTTCATTGTAATTAAATAGAAAAAAAAAATAGGAAAAGGAATACCTTAAGGAAACCCATGAGGAGAAAAAATAAATATAAATCATATGATTCTACGATTCTATGATCTGGCTTCTTATTTTAAGGAAAAGAGCAGCCCATGGTCTTGTGAGGTCTTACAGCTATTGTCTCTCCCTCGGGTTACAGCTGTGCAGGGTAAGGTGCTCAGAAAATAAAAAAAACCCATGACAGCAAAGCCTCCAAATCTCATGTGCCGGAGGCGCCGGTGACACACAGTGCATCCAGCCACATGCCCAGCTCATTCCTTGCTGAGGAATTTGAGAGCCAGGCCTTTCAATCCACCCTCCTTGGCAGTACTCCAGGATTACTGAGGCTTTGAAAAGCAGGACTGTTCTGAAAGGGGGGTGGCAGTCCCAAGCAGCCATTTGCAGTGATATTGCACATCCATCGTCTCCTTGTAACACGGGGCCACGTGCGCACACACATCACAGCCAGAGCTCTTTTCACTGACTGAGCGCTGGAACGGATGCCAGAGAATTAGAAGGAACTGGCCAGCCTTCAAAATTTCTTCACAAGGACTTCTGAATCAGCTCCTGTGCCTCTGTACTCTCATGTCTGTGTGTCTGGTAATTTGCTCTACTTTATGTACGCTCTGTTCATCATACAGACTGGGTTTTTTCTTTCTGCGGTAGTTCCTCTCGCTTTGCCAGCACCTTGCCATTTGCAGCTTTAATGCATATTGACAGCATTTTGTCAGCCATAGCTGCCAATGTATATTCCTTTTGCAAGTTATTCACCCTCAGTTTTATAGTTAGCTATAAATTTCATCACAGACTGATTGAATAGTTTGTTTTCATTTGCTTTTCATGCGGAATAGATTCAACAAAATGAATAGATCATCGGAAGATTGAAAACAGAGATGAGGAAGCTTATCTAGTGTGTACCAAAGCCATTCCCATGCGTCTAGCCTGGTTTGTATTACCTTCAATGAGGGAGTTTTGCAGCTTCCCATAGGCAGCTCCCTGGGCAGCTCTAACACTGTGCTCAGCCCCAGCACACATGCCCAAAGATTATTTTCTACTGTTGATAACATTTTGCTTCCCCAGAACTCAGGAACGTGAGCAACGAGCCTGTCAGTACAGCTCCAATTACAAATTTATAAGTTAACCAATTTGTTTCTGCTTTTGTAGTGGAAACTAGCAGAAATGCAGAAGAGAGCCAGCCTCAGCCCCTACTGGATTGATCCTTACACAAACTGCACTCCTGACCCTTAGTATTTTACAAGAAAACTGTTTCTAGTGTTGCATTGGAAAGCACTGTCATCCCTCAGCCTTTTTTTTTCATTTACTGTTATTGTCAGAACTAAACCGCTTCTTGATATTCAGTGAGGTGCCATGATTTCTTGCAGAGGAACAGATGTGGTTTCTTCTCCCACACCACAGCTGGAAATAAACGCTCTGATTGTTGCCAGCTCTCATCTTGCAGTATCCTCTTCTTTACAGAACAGCTGTGTCAGAACCTATGGATTGTTGTGGCTGGCTGACATATCTCAGGAGTAGCTATGTTTCCTGTTAAACAGCTTATCGTGACTTCCTTTAAGCTCTGAAGATGTCATTAGTTAGCATTGCATGAGTGTGCCAAGTCAGTGCATTGTTTAATGCATATCCCAACACAAATCAGTTGATCATGGTTCTGCAAAATTAATGGCCAGAAATCCTTCAGTCTTATTGCTTTGAATGTTCTTGATCTCAGTTTGTAACTAGATGGGTACAAATCTGTGGCTTTTCTAATATTGCAGCTTTACTATGTAGATGGTAACTTGGTAACTGCTCCAGATACCAGTAGATGTTGGGTTTGAATTAAATCTAAATCACCCACTGTTGTTCTTTACTGTCCTTTAGTTATCAAGGTAAATGTCTTCCCATGTTTGATTTACTATTAGTCTTGATTTGACAATAGTACAGGAATACCTCATTCAAGATAGTGACCCTATGATCCTTGGCTACTGTAGACCCACCTAAATTACTGTTAATGTTTTAGAGTGCCTAAACAGTTTAGTAAAAAAAACTAGAGAGGTTGCAAATATGTTCTGAGCTTCTTGTGCTTTTTATAGGAACTGGTTAATCGCTCAGAGAACGGCACCCAGCAAGCAGTGATTAGAAAGACTCCTCCATTCACACTACACTGTCTCTGCCAGTGTGGGAAAGTATTACGTCTTCTTTGTAACACACCAGTCTTTATGAACTTTACTTCAGATCTCTAACCTATCCTTAAATTAGGTCACTTTTTCCCCAGCTAGCTCAGTAGGCAACCCTTTTTCCATCAGCTGGCTCCAATTATGTGATCCTCATGTGCTATCTCTGACTAAATGCTCTTTGAAGTTAGAAAGTGGAAAGATGCCCTTGGTAAGCTACTTTGATTCGATTGCTTCAAATAGAAAGATTGCTGTTGAGATATAAAGGTTAATTTTTGCCCATCTCAACTCCAGTTAAACAAGAATTTAATGAAGTCCAACAGATGCTGAGCATGCTACTCCTGATATCCCTGTTTTTCCAAATTCTTTACCCAAATCTTTACCTTGATTATGTTTTCTAGCAAAGTATATGTTGCTTGGCCTACATTTTGATAAAATCATAGAAGCCAGGGATGAGCCTACAGAGGGCAATCCAAGATGCTTAGTATGCTTTGAAAAATATTAACTGCTTGCTTTAATTCCTCAGTGGGAGACTAGTGTTCCTAGTACATGCTGAACACTGCAAGGCATTATCCTATACCTAGAGTGACAGACGTGCAGCCAAGCATGTGGCCAAGCCCAAAGACCTGTTTGTGCTGCTTATGTTTT
>PPHD01016328.1:1055-15617 GCA_002909625.1 Bambusicola thoracicus
GGATCATCAAGCTCCAAACCCCCACCACAGGCAGTGCCACCAACCTCCACATTTAGTACTAGACCAGGCTGCCCAGGGCCCCATCCAACCTGGCCTTGAACACCTCCAGGGACGGGCATCCACAACATCTTTGGGCAGCTGCACCAGCACCTCACCACTCTCATAGTAAAGAACTTCCCATAGTAAAGAACTATTCTTACAGCTTCAACTGAACTTTGCACGGAGCTTAAAAGAACACAGAAGCAGCCCATATTTTTGAACAGCTAACAGGCCACGTTTCAGTTACAGTCAGGGGAAAGGAGTAACAGGAATAAAGCAGCAGTAGTTCAGCTTACAGGTTTTCTTCTTAAACCATAGCCAGTGCTAGGGGTATAATTTAAAGAAATGACAGAATACACGTGCTGTAAGATACGGTCCATAAAACATCTATAGGTAGACAGAAAGTCACAAAATAATGTAACTCAGTTTTCTCCATTCAGATATGGTGATTAGAATAAACTTCTGGAACTACTAAAATGGTGTAAGCATCTTCAATTTGGAATTTATTTGTTCCTATTTCCAAGTTTCACTATATATTAAACTACATTTAAACTACATTGAACAAAGACTGCAGTTCCTCTGCAAGAATCTAGCTGTACATGAGACTCAGTACTGCCCACTGAAGAGCACACACTTTACAGCATCATTTGAGATTATCTGCAGTAGGTGGGGAAAAAAGGGGGTACTTACAGCATTCATCAGAACTATACTTTTTACATTTACATAAATTATCATCTTTTAGAATTAACTTCACATTGCATTCTTGCTCTTGCAATGAACTGAACTCTCCACCTTAATAATTTTTACACATAAGTTTACTTTTTCCTTGACTGTTTCTTTGTCTTGAAGATAGACAAGTACGGTTTCAAGCAGTGCCTATTTCAGAAAGTGAAAGACAGATAATGGTACATCCTGAAATCACAACACACAGGAGTGGTAGTACTATTTAAACACCGATATAGATCAGAATTATTTGTTAATCAAAGGCTAAAGATTTTTCGCCTGTAAATCTACCATCGGAATCATTGGATGCTTTACAGAGATCTGCATGAAGGGAATTATACTTGGCAGTCAGCAGGAAGAGTCTCAAACTATTTGGAAACAGAACATTTAATGCTTGTATTTAGTTATGTAGAGGAACATTAGGCAACATTACTATTATCTAATATTATCTACGAATAAAGAATGTCTAAAAAAAAAACCAACCCTGTATCCTCAGCTCAATAAGCATGATAAAATCAGTCCCTCCTCTACAGTTCACAATCATTCCTCCTAAACTTGTTATAAATTGGATTCAAGTGCAATAGAAGAAGCAATAAAAGAGCGTGATGGATTGTCAAGGCTAAGATTAACTTATAAAGATATATCTGAAGTCAACTGAAGTAACTGGGTTTATGACATGCTAGCATTTTCCATTAGAAATTCTGAAATTTTCAGACTAGATCTAATTGGTACACTATAGAGAAAACTCTGTAAAATATGCAGCCTTAATGATTCATTCTGAGGCTTTCACTATTAGAGAATCAGGGCTGGTCTGAAAGTACTGCCTCCTATTTTACATATCATTCCAAGGTGAGTATTGACTTGCAGCGATTCTAAATGAACCCAGTGGCTTCTACCCAGATCATAAAGGCAAATCTTTGACAAAAGTAGCATGTACTTTAGACCCTTAACTTAGACACTATTACAAGGCTTGACAAGTGTTTTTCACTGTTTTTTATTAGCATAGTAACAGTAGCTTATCGTAATCTGAATAAAATATTTACATTGATCTCTCTGAAAAGCACTTACTAATAAAAATAGAACACTTTAAATGCAAATTATCAAACCGCAGCAACATAAATTACCTGAGGATACTATGTCACTTCTTACGTTAGCACTAGAATTTGCAATGAACACATTATTTCACAGCAAGAATAAATATATTTAAAAACTTATCCAAAGAATTTGAGAAAGCTGATCTTCCTTTGTGTAATTCTACAGAGAACACTCCCATCTCCTTGTTAGGGGAGAGTTCCATAAAAGCTACTCAAGTATGTATGTATGTTTATAGGCTTTGCAATTTCTAGCCTCCAATTATTTGCTAGAGACAGAAAGCAGATGAAGACATTTACCAGGATTTTGGAATAAAGTAAGTTTCCTTACCTTGCCTGAATCAAGCTCTTTTTGAAAGTCTTCCATAGTATTGGCCACCACCATATGACTTCTTAAGTCCTCAGAAGCTCTAAAAAAGGAGGTGAGGGGAACTCAGAGTAGATTTATACGGATAACCTCACTGGCCAACAGAACCAAGCTTTCAGAGTTGGTCAAAACAAAAGGTAGAAGAGGAACTATATATTCATTCCAATTATGTTTTTCTACCAGTTCTGCCACCAAAAAGATAAAATTTTGAATGACTGCTAGGGGGCTATACAGGCTGCTGCATATTTTACTATGCTAATTCACACTGTTTTGCACATCAGTTCAAAACTGACCAGCTGTAGATAGAAACAGATAAATACTACGGAGATATATTTTCTTTCAGTTTAGCTAGAAAAGCATTCTGCTGTTCAGATTCTGAATAAGTACACAGATTTTGCTCGTAAGTAACTTGAATCACCACAAAGGAAAGTATATTCCAGCAGTAAAACTCATCCGCAATGACTGACATGCAGGAGATCTGGCATATGAAAAAACTGCAAACAACAGTTTCAAAAGCATTGCTTATGAGCAAACAATCGTATGAAAGTCAATGGTCAAGTCAAGAACAAGTTCTATACCTCTCGATTTACCTGTTGTATAGATTAAGATGGATTTCCTCCAAAACCTGCTTCAGTTTATCTTCTGCCTCATGTTCTGAAAAGGTCAGCTTCTGTCCCGTGTCTCTTCTGACAGCTACAAACTGTTGGCTCTTCATGTCTCGCGGTCCCACTTCAAGCCTGATAGGTACTCCCTGCATGGAAAAAAGAAAGTAAGAAATATAATGAGTACATAATTCTCACAGGAGTTAATTTTTTCCTTTGTTTTACAGTACAGTCTTAACATATTTAAGTTCTTTACATATTTAAGTTCTTCGAAATAAATGAGTAAAAGCAGTGGAATAGTTATCAATTTCTGTCTTCCCCATTCACAGTCATTTCATTTGTGCATCGTATCTTGCTGCAGTCATGTTTCACTGGTTTGGAGACTGCATCTGTGCCAACATGTAAGTGGTATCAAGACTGTTAAAACACTGCTGATATTACACTCAGTGACCCCAAATAGTGCAAATCCGATTTTTAGAGCTTTTATTCCTCATAAGCTTCAGTGATATGAAATGTGTAATTTCTCATCTCCCACCTACAGGCAAGCAAAGATTTCATTTCACTGGTCAGTTAAGAGTCTACCAAGTCTCATGTATTTTCCTTTACATTCTGCTAATGTGGACTGTAAGCTGTAGCCACAGAGTTCATAAGAGAGCAAGTAGAGGTGCATGCAGTTTTATTCCTCCTAAAAGAAATCTCATCAGTAAGCTAAAAGTTAAAAACATCATATAGATATTTAGCCAAGTTTTCTACTAACTTTGTGCTCAGAAACCTCTTCAAGTTCACAGCTTCCAAATGATTCCCCATACCTTAAAGTCTTTATGCTAAGAAGTATGAATAATGGAGTGAAATTCATCTGAAGGAAGATTTATCTACTCCTCCTACAGAAAAAGCAGTTCAAAACTATCAAATAACATCAAAATAATTTTAATTTAAGGCATATAGAAAAAAATGGTCTCCATAATTAAAACTCAGTCAGAAGTATTTAGTGCTTCCATGTCATTTTCTAATTTTAATACCATTTTCTGGAGGAAATAAATAGATTTCAAAAAGACATGTTGGAAGATTAGCAACAAAAAAGCAACTGAACTAAGACCACTGTAAAACAAATGCCAATGACTTGGCTGTCTTCAGAAGTAACATAACATCAGAAACGTGCTAAGCTGAGAAGCAGATAAGGCAAAATACTTTCCAGTTCATTTTTGTACTTACAACTCTAGTACTCTTGTGTATATGTATATATCTATTTTTACCCTATTATCCTTCCTTATCAGTACTCAGTAAAAATGAGTGCATTTTGCCTGCAGTTGATGTAAAAATGCAGTTTGCATATTCTGCGTGTTCTTGTTCTGACAAAGTTTATGCCAAGGAGATAAAATGCCAGGGCTTTGTTTGTGAGGGTTTTCTGAGGGGGGGAGGAGGGGAAATTCAGGGAATGTGGGGAACACAAGGTAATTAGATAGATAGATAGATAGATACACATACCAAATCACTCCTTTTTTTGTTACAGCTATACAACTTTACCTTCTCTGTTCCATTATGTGCAAACAATATACTGTTGTAACCCTGGAATCACTTAATACAGATTTTTAAACGTGCAGTTGATTTTCTAGGTATATAAGGTAGGTTCAGAAACTGCTAATAACACACATATCCTAGCAAACTGTGAAGTCTCAGACAGCACCTCTTCTCTATTTATGAATAAGTAGAATACCCAAATCACAGAATAGCTAATGTTGGAGAAGACCTTAAAGATCATCTAGTTCCAACCCCATTGCCATAGGCAGGGCTGCCACCCACCAGATCAGGTTGCCCAGGATCCCATCCAACCTGTTCTTGAAAATCTTCAGGAATGTAGAATCCAGAACCTACCTGGGCAGCTGTGCCAGCATCTCACCACTCTGAGTAAATAATTTCTTTCTAACATCTAACCTAAATCTCCCTGCTTATAGTTTAAAGCCATTCCACCTTGTCCTATTACTATCAGACCATGTAAAAAGTCGGTTCCCCTCCTGCTTGAAAGCTCCCTTTAAGTACTGGAAGACTGCAATGAAGTTATCCCAGAGCCATCTCTTCTCCAGACTGAGCAAGCCCAGCTCCCTCAGTCCTTTACAGAAGAGGTGCTCCAGCCCTCTGATCATATTCCTAGCCCTCCACATCCCTCCTGTACTGTGGGCCCCAAGCTTGGATGCAGTACGCCAGATGGGGCCCCACAGGGGCAGAGCAGAGGGGGACAATCACCTCCCTTGCCCTGCTGGCTACCTCTCCTTTGCTGCAGTCCAGGATACCATTGGCCTTCTGAGCTGCAAGAGCATGATATAGAGGTGAGCACTGCTTATCAGACTTCATTTAGAAAAAACATTCACTTTCAGAAAACAAGGCACACATATGTGCCCCCTATATGAACTTTGAAATACCCTCTAGAAAAAAACATACCTTAAGTTCCCAATGATTGAACTTCCAGCCAGGTGAATAGTTGTCTCTTAAATCAGCACGTACACGGACATTAACACTAAGCAGCCTTTTACGATACTCATTGCATTTCTTCAATAAAGCCTCTTTGTCCTCTTCAGAAAGGGTATTTGTGATACCACAGGGAATAATTACAACCTGCAATGTAATGAGACAGGTATTTCACATTCTATAATAACTAGGAGCTAATTTTTTTTAATAAGCTTAAACAAATATTGTGGCCCAGTAATTTCTTTCATGATCTCAGAAGTAAGGAATACACGTGCCTATTCATCCAAATGATACAATTATTTTCAACTGATGGACTATTAAAGGGAGCTTGTTCATCACAAGCACCCTAAGAAAGTGCATTAACTCCATACAGAACGTTCTATAATTAGACAGCTCCTATCCTATGTTAAAATATTTTCGGTTCCCGATATGAAAACATCATGAATTCCAAGACAGGAAATGAAAAAAAAAAATAGTAGTTACAGGCATATTGTGAATAATTTCTACACACCTGAACACAGGCTACTCGAGGCGGGAGCACCAACCCCATGTTATCTCCATGAATCATTGTCATTACACCAATAGTTCGAGTCGTAATGCCCCAGGAATTCTGATACACATACTGTTTTTCTCCTGGTTTCTTGGGATCTTCAAACATGACTTCAAACATCTTTGAGAAGTTCTGCCCCAGGTGATGTGATGTTGCACCCTAAAACGGTTGCACAAAAAAAGTTCTGCTGGTTAACCTTAACAAATTCAGAGCTTTCATCATCTTGCCATTTCTACTGGGAAATAATTGTTAAAAAAAAAAATCTATTCCAGAAATACCTGGATAGCTCTTCCACTGGCAGATATAAATGCCTCTACAGTTGTTGTATAGTCACCCCCAGCAAATTTCTCCTTTTCTGTCTTTCTTCCTTTCACAACAGGTATTGCTAGGAGATCTTCGTACACTTGAGCATAAAGATCAAGTATCTGCATCACCTACAACAAACAAATTGCTTTAGGAATTACTCAGTATTTTGCATTTGCTTAATCCAGAAATATTTTTATTCCCAGAATACTGGCAAAAAATACAATACCTCCAAAATCCAATATTTTCCTCAAGATTGTGATTAAAAAAAAATAACATTTCTTCCACTGCTTTGAATTTTATCCATTCCGTGAATCAAATCACAGTAACTACAGACTGTGAGAGAAAACAAGAAGACTTGTGCCAAAAAGCCAATCCGGTGGTTATATTGACTTTTACTCTCCATGTTAAAGTTTGAACATCTGCTAAGGATATGTGAATGAAGCCTGTCTTTAGGGGTTAAAATTTTTAGCAACTAGCAGGTGAACTTCTTTGCTTTTTTTAAGGAAAATAAGCATCCTATATGAAGCTCACACTCTTTAAACTTGTCATGTTGTTTGAAATGACTAAAGGCCCACAGATAGGTTCCAGCTGAGAAAAAACAAAGGTTCCAGGACACTTGACATTTTTCACGAGGGCTCTCAAAGAAAAGGAGACTGATTTTTACCAAGCCCTAGTTAAAAGATTAGTTTGCATTGCTATGGAGTAAGATAACTTTCTGAAAGCAAAAGCACATTTGCTTTATTACTTCCTCTGCAGCTTCTTCATATGTTGCAAATGCCGTGTGACCCTCCTGCCAAAGGAACTCACGAGTGCGAAGGAAAGGCTGAGGATGTTTGAACTCCCAACGCTGGAAACAAAATGCAACAAGAAAAAAGAAAATGAATGCCAAAACTAGCGCTGAAGTCTCAAACAATTCATTAAAAATAAAGTAACCTTTGAATCTAAAGCTCAAAAATCCTGAATAAAGCAAAAAAGTCAACTATTTACAGATTCATACTCACACGGTATCATCAACAGTATACATTAGCAACAAGTTTCATTAAGAAGTAAGGAAAAATAAAATCACATAAACCACATTCATACTTCTGCCATGAAGTATGTGCTGTGATTGGTATCATCAGGCCATATCCACATGGGATAAATGATCCACAGTGCACTTACAATAAATCACTTCAGTTAGAAATTACATGCTGACGTACCACAACGCTGCACCACTGATTAAGCTTGATAGGAAGATCTCTGTGTGACTGCACCCACTTTGCATATGCAGGATACATAACTGTGAAAAAAAGAAAGCAGTTTGGGTTCTCTGCACAATGCAGTCACTTTACACCAGAACTTTCTCTTTGCTGCACATAAACAATGTTCTCTACTGGGAGAATCATGCTTTTATGCTACAGATCTCTTTGAAACATATTTGTTTTAACATACGTTTTCAGTGAAAGAAGTACTTTCATTTTATCCTGTTTTGTTAGAAAATAGCTTGCTTGTTCTTACGAAGGATGTGGATCAAAGTACAATCAATCCAAAGCTTAACTAACTAATGACACTGTTTGAGTCACTGGCTTATAGTATGCAAGTATATCGACATTCACCAATAAAAATCTATTCATATCAAGATTTCAGGATACTGCACCAGGCTTGACTCACTTAAAAGTTCATCCAGCATTAAGTCTTAAAACATTTATATAAATTACTTAGAGGAAATTTTAGTAAATGTTTTTCTCAGTGAAAGTCAGTTGGTCTAGTAAATGGGGTGGTTGGTGGCCCTGCCCGGCAGGGGTTTGGAGACTCATGATCCTTGAGGTCCCTTCCAACCCAGGCCATTCTGTGATTCTGTGATTTTGTGATATTAATAAAAAATACTTCTGGGGTGTGAATTTTCAAGAGAAGTCTACTGAAAGGAACTAGTACTGTCTGTGACATTTGCTGTAAGTGGCAGCAGAATTTAGGAAATATGGTAAGGATTTAAAGAAAACATTCTAAGACGAGTTTCCACTTTCCAGAAAGGACTCTCGTTTATAACCTTTACTGTACCTATAACTGTTTCCTTTACAGTTGAACTGCATAACAAGAAATCTACCTGTTTCACTTGTGGGACGTATAGCAATCGGTTCAGCGAGTTCTGTTTTCCCAGATTTTGTGACCCAAGCAACCTGTAGGAAAAACAGATAAATAAAAGAGAATCAAACAAGTTGGAAGAAAACCTGCTTTCACACCCAGCTGTGAACTAACGGGTTAGGTTTTCTTATATTCATATTAAAGTTTTTGAAGTATACCTCAGGGGCAAAATCAGCAATATGACTCTTCTCTTTCTCTAGTGCAGCCTGGGACACGAACATGGGGAAGTAGCAGTTTTCCACACCAAGCTTCTTGATCTCAGCATCAAGGAAGTCCCTGATAGCTTCCCAAATGGCATGAGCCCAAGGACGAAGAACATAACAGCCACTCACATCATAGTATTCAATCATCTCTGCTTTTGTGATCACCTTTCAAAAAAAATTAGAAACTGAAGTTTCAATCTCATGCAGAAAGAATATCCAATAATTCAAGCCTATGGCATGCAACTCAAGAAAAGTCCCCCATTTAAAAGTATTTTTACTCAGAATTTAGCAAATTAGCCATAGAGATCATTTCTGTTACTTGTGAGAAAAGTTTAACCAGGAACATTGAGTTAAATAACAAATATGAATAACAAACTCAGAAACTGAATTTCATGAATCTATCTAAGTGAGAGACAGGAAGCAAACTTCCAAGAACCAAATAACCGTGCTTCTGTAAGAACCTTCTTGAGCTCCTGTCAAAAAGCATTTTTTATTCCTTTGCATATACGCAAAGATTAAAGTAGCAGGAGTAAGAGATAACACACAGCACTGCTATCTATTTACAGTCTTTCATAAGTAGGGTAACCTAAACAAGTAATCTCTGTTCTGGTTGTTTTGTACCTTGTGAGCCAGCAAACTCCTTCCTTACCAACAGACTGATAACTTTTGTTACACATCACCTTGAGATGAAACAAGACTCCATGCCTGTGACATTCCTATCACTTCACTCAAGTTTTGTGCACTACAGCGCACACACAAAATGTGGAAACACACATACAGATATAGCGGGAAGCATGAAATGGTTGACACACCGGATTGGGGTTTTTGTTGTTTGTTTGTTTTATTCCCCAAGAACAGCTACCTTGATTTATTCATTTAATTAACACTAGTGAGTACTTACCTGAGAGAACCAGTCTGCAAGATTTTCTTCTTTTTTAGCTTCCAAACCCAACCTATGGTATTAGAAAACAAACAGATTTGAGACACAGAGCATTCAGCAGTAGAATTTATCTTAATCTTTCTTTTTAAAGTTGGTTGTGGGCTATGGACCTTAAGCGGGCAGAAGGAGGGGGCAGGGAACAGAATGTTTCAATTTCACTTCATAAAGCCAACGTTTCCCAATGATTTTTTTCTTCCTGACAGTTCAAATATGAACTGTTTAGTATGAATTGGTAGCAGTTCCCCACCTGGAGTAACAAGAATATTTTATAAAAATAGATCTATTTCTTTTCCACTGTTTAAACCCTTCTAATTCTCATCAGGGTTGCATTAAAGATCCTCATAATGATGCACTAAAAAACCCAAGCACCTCCAATAAGAACATAAAACTAACACATGCAAGCTACTTTATTCTGCTTTTCTTTTTATTGTTTGTTTGCTAGTTTGTGAGGGTTTTTTGTTTGTTTGTTTGTTTTTTATTTCTTACCCAAGCTGTGGCTACAGTTTCAAGAAAAAGAAGCAACCTGAATTATCCAATTAAACACATCAGTCACTCTAAGATAGAAAACATTCTACAATCAAAATAAAGATAACCACTCAATCTCTGAAATCCTAACAAAGGCCAAACTCCCTCGATTTTTATCAGGCTCAAATAACAATAGATAAAAGCACAGCTTGCATATCTTTATGATATACAGAAAACACAGAAAATTAAGGGTGAAAAATACATTTCTCCAGCATAATTTCTATTAAACATCTCTAGCTCTAATACTAGAGATGTTGAACCCTAAACTATAAATCTGAAATAGGAAACAAGTAGTGTTGCATAATATATACTGTGAAAAAACTTCTAAACTTTCAGCATGAGAGAAGGAGATGGAACGCACAGCAGTCATCTCTGGAGAGTTCCACCATCAGCATCCAAAGCACCTTGCTCTGGGTTACATTCTTCTCAAGGTACACACAGTAAATACTTTGTAAACCCTGATATAACTAAAAAAAAAAAGCACAAGGCTTTGGTTTCTTTTCCCCCTCCAGGGTTTATAGTGAGGAAGATGCAGCAGCATATGTGCACAAGCAAGTTCCCAATGACAGCTGAACCACAGTAACAGACTGCACGTTGCCTTGCGCTTTCTACAGGCTAGACAGAGCTTTCCTCAGAGGGATACTAAGGTGAAACAGATACTAAGTGAACTTCAGTAACTTGCTTTTGCTTGATGCCAAATATAAACCATTATTTTGTAATCTTTCATGCTTTCAAGTGAAATGAGAAACTTGCAAAACTCTGAAGTCTGAATGGAGGTAAACAGTGCAGGTTTTTAGCAAACAGATTAAGGATCTAATCTTTACCTGGTTTGTTTCTTAGGGCCTTGACCCTCTCCTGGCCCATTTGAAGAGAGCTCATTACCACTCTGTCCTTGCAAAGGCTCTTTTTTTGGTCCATCACTTTGTTTCTGTTGCTTACACTGCTTTTCTGACTTGTTCTCTTTCTCTTTCTTCTTTTTGTCTTTGTCATCAGCACTACTAGCAGAAGCAGGTTTATAATCAACTCCTGCAACAGACTTGTATTGGGCCTTTAGCTGAAGAAGCTCTTTAACAGCTGCATCTATCTTTTCCTTGCAGAACAAAAAATGAAAGTTAGACAGAAATCACGGGAATAAAACAGCTCCATCAAAAAAATAAAATGGATCTATGATATGGCATTATAGACTTCCACACAGTGTTGGGGAAAAACTTCAGCAAAAGTCAATACTTCAAGGTTTTAACATACTAAGGATCATGTCTGACAGGAAATAGCTTAAAAGTGCATTTCAGATATAGGCAGCATTTGAATGCTGATAATCACACCTGACATGAAATTTTAGATTTAAACTTGAAATTTTCGGATTTAAATACATGCACTGCATTTTGTATTACACTACTTTATTGCTTACCTTTTCTGCTTTTTCTGCTTTCAATTTCCTAACTTCGTCTCCTTGAAGAGCTACTTTGTTAAACAGTGCTTTAGCTTCAGTTGTGTCAGGACCACTTGGTACTGCATTTGATGCTTGGGGCAAAGAACCCTGAGCTACTGGCGGATGGCCGGGCTTGTAGTCCTGTCCGGTCTTTTCCTTATAGTCAGCTTTTAGAGAAAGGAGGAGTTTTACTGCTTCATCTATTTCACCCTGTGTGGAGGATAAACAGCAAGATGAGAATTAAACACAGAATCGACAAGGAGCATTGATTTTTAGGCTAAGAAAATAAAACCTCCATCTAGCAATAAAATAAGTGCTTTGCCGTTAAGGAAGGACTCAACAGCCCTCTTCTACGCAACAGAAGTGTTTGTTTGAGTGTTATCTCACTGTACCAGAATGCTTCTCCTACTCCACCCAGCCAACTACAACCTGTTAATAAGTGCAGCAGAATCTACACTGAAGAACATAAACTGTTTTAGGAAAGAACACTAAAAAAAAAACCCCAACACAACAAAATCACAAAAAAACTATTTTACAATGTAGAGATATAAAGGAGGGCGGGGGAAGGGGGGGAGGGTGAAGGGAAACAGAAACAATTCCCAAAACCATTGTTTGTCTCCTGTTCTTTTCCACTGCTATAACCGAATTTGTCAAGTTCTGAAAAGCCCTGCTAATGCTGCAGTACACTTAATACTTTTATCTTCACATGTTACAAACACATCAAGGAAAAGTAAAATGTATCCAAAAATTCTGCAGAATTGACATCTACCATGCTTGTGTCAATTCATCCAGATGTCAGGGTTTAGTTTCACTTTTTGTATCAGTAGAATTTAGAATGTATATCTCAGAGTCAAGAAAGCATCCAGCAACAGAATGAACTTGTGGGGCATTACCAGGCCACGCAAGTCAGATGGCTAAGCCCTGACCAGGACGTGAGGTGTGTTTTGTACTTGGTGAAAGACTTCCCCCTAGTGGCAAAATTTGGTAAGAACTGCAATTGATTATTCCCTACGGTACCTTGGAAGCTTTCTCTGCCTTGAGTCGTCGCACCACTTCCCCTTGTTCAGCTACATTATCATAAAGTGCTTTGGCATCCACTAAGCTAGAAGGTCCCAAGTTATTGCAGCATACAGAAGATGGAAGTGTAGCAGAAGACGCACAAGGAGGAGCTGAAGGTGGATTTCCAGGCTTATACTCTTGACCTGTCTTTTGTTTATATTCTGCTTTCAGATTTAAGAGAACCTTCACAGCTTCATCTACTTGTTCCTGAAGCAAAAAAAGAGAAAAAAAGCAGTTGCAGATAAAGACAGAAGCAACACAGATGCAACACACTAGCTAAGGTAACATAACCATTCCTAACACACACAGTTGTTGCAGTAAAAATTCTAGAGCTAACATGCTAGCAGCTATGCCATTACTGAGTTCTGTTGTAGAACTTTCTAGCCAGAACACCTATGAGCTGCACACTATAGGACCTAATCAGGCAGTATATATAAGAGCTGATTTCTGAGCCAGGCGAGCTCTCCATTTAAGCAGCTTAGTTCCATGCAGTTTTTGCAGTCCATGCACAGGAGAATGGGAGTAAATACTCATACTCTGAATCAAAAATGGTTTCCTCGTGACTACCAAATTACCATTAAATTTATTCTTGTCATTCTAGACTTCAAGTTACTGCCTGTATTCTGCTTTGCTTGCTTTTATCATTAAAAAAGTAATAATAGTTTACTTCTTTTTCAGGTTCACTATCACAGAACTTCTCAAGTCATCCATACCAGCTTAGGAGAAATCAGAACAGCACTTAATGGAAACTGAAAGTATTTGCTCAGATTTTGTTCCCAGAATTTCACAAGACTCGCCATTAGGCTTTAGTCTCAACTGAAAACAGCGTTCCATTCAGAAATATTAACTGCTATTACACCTTTGAAGCCTTCTCTGCTTTGAGTTTGCGGACCACTTCGCCTTGTTCAGCTACTTTGCTGTATAGAGATTTGCTGTCTACTGGACATGAGGGTGGAAGAGTAGAAACAGGAGAAGACTGAGCAGGGACAGAGACTACAGGTGGGCTTCCAGGTTTGTACTCCTGGCCTGTCTGCTGTTTATATTCTGCCTTTAAGGATAAAAGGACTTCCACAGCAGCACCTATCTGATCCTGTAAAAGAAAGGAAGAGGCAGAAAAAGGGAGAAACAAAGATGCAGAAACATGAGACTCTGAAGTGCAAGTCACGTATTTTTATGAAAAGACCTGACGTTTATGCACACCATTCAATTGTCTGAATTATTCAGCAGAGCTTTTCAGAGTGGTTTAGTATGTTTCTGCTATAACAAAGCATTTGCAACAAGGGATATACAAGCCTAAGAATCCTGTGTAAAATTGTACCAATAAACCAGTTTAGATCTTCCCATTTAGTTTTACGGTGCCATCGAGATGTTACTACAAACAGTATTTGATTACTAGGCACAAAGTGCATTATTTCACAGGTTGTCTTGCTCTGCATTAGAAAGAATGAAAAGAATACAGCTATTAATAGCTATGTTTTCTATACTCAGTCCGTGCCAGGATGGTGTCTAGTATACATCTGTTGTACTTGGATCTTTTTTTTTCCTTTTTAGTTAAAAGGTTCTAAATAACAACGAGTCAATCCTGTGAAGTCAGTAATTCAATCTTATTTAGTAAAGTAAATAAATAAATACTGTGGGACATTTTCACCCCAAGGACCAGATTCAGATACCTCATCAACTCACGCTGTGGGGTGAGTTGATGAGGTATCTCTGTCCATATTTCAGCACTAAAAAACGTAGGAACTTACTTGCATCTTTACAACTATTAACAAAGACTTTATCATATACATCTAGCTAAAACATAAGCATTGAAAAACACAAGTCTTCCCAGAACACAGCCCAGTCAAAATTATCATCAGTGTGAGAACACGATGTCAAAAGGACCCATTCACCTACACAGGCAGAGTACAGTGAGCTATGCAAACCCAAACAAGCAAAAAAGTAGTTAAGCCAGACACCTTAGGTGCTTTCTCAGCTTTCAGTTTTCGGACTACTTCTCCCTGCTCTGCTACTTTATCATACAGAGCTTTGCAGTCCAGGGTAGCGGAGTTCTCATGTGTTGAAGACGCATGCTGTTTAGTTACAGCTGCTGGAGGATTTCCAGGCTTATACTCCTGGCCTGTCTTCTCTTTGTACTCTGCTTT
>PPHD01016329.1:0-15617 GCA_002909625.1 Bambusicola thoracicus
CAGCTTTCCAGCCACACCTCCCCAAGCCTGTAGGGTTGCTTGGGGTTGTTGTGACCAAAATGCAGGACCCGACACTTGGCCCTATTGAAACTCATGCCGTTAACCTTGGCCCATCAATCCAGTCTATCCAGGTCCCTGTGTAGTGCTCTCCTCCCCTCTGGCAGATCAACACTCCCTCCCAGCTTGGTGTCATCTGCAAACTTACTGAGGGTGCACTCAATCCCCTCATCGAGATAATCAATGAAGATATTAAACAGAAGTGGCTCCAGCACTGAACCTTGGGGGACACTGCTCGTGACCGGCTGCCAACTGGATTCAGCTCCATTGACCACAACAGTTTGGGCCCGGCCATCCAGCCAGTGCTTCACCCAGCGGAGTGTACACCCATCCAGACCATGGGCAGCCAGCTTCTCCACGAGGATGTTGTGGAGGACAGTGTCAAAGGCCTTACTGAAGTCCAGGTAGACCGCATCACCTGCCTGACCCTCATCCACTAAGCGGGTCACCTTGTCATAGAATGAGATTAGGTTGGTCAGACAGGATCTACCGTTCTTAAACCCATGCTGACTGGGCCTGATAACGAGATGCAAAATTCTAACTGTTTTTACTATTTTTTTTGTATACTGAAATACACTCTGTTCTTGGAGTTGATACTGTGTTTTTGTAAACACCGCTCTTTGGCATAAGAAATGCATTCTTCACATAAAACAATTAGTTGAGACATTGTTATTCAGATTATCAAATTAACACTCAGAAAATCAGGGTATGGTCCTTCAGTTACTGGGACAAAAACTTGGTTTGAGTAATCTTGCAGTTAATCTAGGGATGCCCTTCTGTAGACCCTAAGCACAGTTCTGTTCCCCTGCATAGTACCAGAACATGACTGTCCATGCTTCCCTGAAAAAGCAAATACCACTAAGTTTAACTACTGTGTCCTTGGAAACGCTAAAAGTCAGCTTGTAATTTACTTCATTTCTTCTCCTTTTCCTAGCACTGAATCTTATGTAGTTGTATTTGTTTCAGAGATACAGATTGACTGAACTTTCCCCACATATTCTGTTGTATGTAATGCATACTGTCTAAAGAGAAAAGTTAGGACTTTGCTGTTTGGGGCTTTCAGTTCCCAAGAGAAAAAAAAAATGTTTTCTCTTTTAGAATAACTTGAGTAGAGTAGCCTTTTAAAGCAATTTGTTGTTTTTTTGTCAAGCACAGTTCATTATTTCCCATTGTAATGTTCAATGTTAATGTTCTCTATTCCTGTTTCTCCTTGATCCTATGTGAAACATTTTTATTAAATACTTAATTTTCAAAGAAAAACAATAATTGAAACTTTACAGTGCCTGCAGGAGAATGTACACAACTAAAATTACATAGGTCATTCTGCCTCCTATTTATTTTGAAGGAAACTACAACAGATACAAAAAGTATAATAACACTGTTTGATAAAGCAAATTTTCACCTGCAAAACACTGTTTTTCAACATAGTCACCACCATTAACTATATATTTTCATAAGTGATGAAAGTTAGACAGCATGACAGGCTAGTGAAAATCTGCAGTAGTGGAGGTGATCCACTGTTTCACAGATGCTGTGACATCATCATTGCTAGGAAAATGTTGGGCATTCAGTCCACCTTTCATCAGTCTGATGGAAATCAGAAGACTCCAAATCAAGACACTGTGGGTGTGGTAAGATAGCCCAGTCAAGGTGTGCTCCATGGTCTTCAAACTATGGTGGGAATAGGGGCCAGTGTTATCATGTTGCAAGAGAAAAGTTATCATCCTCTCTGGCCTGACTCTGGACGTTTGAGTCTTCAGCTTAGACAGTATCATGATGTACTGGTTAGAGTTCATGGTTTATCTGGTATCCTGGATATCCAGAAGGATTAACTCTTTCCTGTCCCAAAAGGCAATGCACATCACTTTACCCGCTGAATGCTACATATGGAACTTTTTCTTCAGTGGGAAAATCACATGTTCACGACCCCATAGACTGCCGTTTTGACTCCAGTTTGTAGTGATGACACCATGTTTCATCACTGGCAATGATGCGATTCAGGAAGCTGTCACTTTCAGCCTATTATTGGTTCAATAGTTCCTTGCATACAGCGTTCTTTCTGTTCCTATGTGACTGTTCATGGGACCCACCTCATGCAAACTTTTCAAGCTTCTGATACTGCCACCATTGTTTCCAATGCATTGATGCTCCTATTCTGCTCCATGCACAGTTCCCTGACTGTAATCCACTGATTACTGTGTAGGAACTGATCAAGATGCTCTTCTTTTTTTTGTGGGAAACAGCTGTCTGTGGTCATCCAGATCATTGCCATCTTTCATGTCAATGTTGCCACTGCTGAAACACATTACCCGCCACCTCAGTGTGCTTACATCCGCTTCTTGGTCTTCATTAACATTCACTGAGCGTTGATAAATGTCAATGGGTGACATTTTTCCACATGAAAGAATTCATTTATAGATCTTTGCTTCATTTGTACTTCCATGTCAGACACCATTTTGTCAGACCATCCCTTTGGTTCCATCTGTCACATGGCAACAAAATGGAATGAAATATTGGTGGGAAGGTTCAGTCTCTACTGTCATACCACCAACATCTGCCTCCTACATTGTGGGCCAACATAATAAAATAGGACACATTACTGTTGGAGCTTACCTTTTGTAGAAATATCGTAATTTCATTCACATTCCAAGTAAGCAAGGTACATACATAGCAGTACTTATAGCATCTAGTGAGCCCAGGACACAAAAATAAATAATTTAAACTTCTCTTTCCTATTGTATGCATTTACATCATTACAGAAGTTTGCACTATGTTATTACTTGTTGCAGTTTTGAATGTAAAAGAAAACATCATCTCCCCCTAAACAAAGCAATAATAGCAATGTGGATATAAACAGGAACTGTTAGAAAAAAAATCCTTATTTTTAAACATTTTTGTAGTATGAATCATAGTATACACCAAAGTCCTAGACAAACCAGCATTATTACTTTTCTGCCTTATCTCAAATTGTACTTCTCATGCAACTTGTAGCTAATACGTTATCTATAACTTTTGTGCCAGATTTCGGACACTTTAGGCATGCCCATAGACAAATTTTAATGTATTCAAATGAGACTGTTTAAAACATGTTCTTTGCTTGCACATGTTTTGGTTGTTTTGAGCTGAACTAGATGATATTAAGGTAAGAAATAATTATGAGACAAATCTCGTGAGGCTCTCAGAGTACTTAATTTGCACTGACTTGAGGCCATACTGTCAAAAAAAAAAAAAAAAAAAAAAAAAAAAGCCAAGGAAGCAAAAATATGATGAGATCTGAATACACTAATTAAACTTCCCAAGCCAAAGGGTTGATATTTATAAACAACTGCTGTTGTTTGATACTGGTCTACTTTATTACTGTTTTTCTAAAGGATTTTTCTATGTCCATGTATGGCTTTCAGTTCACCTTTCAGTTGAGTGCTGTCAGTAATTCTTTTTGAGGAGAAAAATATATAGGGTTTTTTTGCCATTCTTGTTCAGCAGTGAAAAATTAACCTGTGCTGCGACTACTGTCAAACTTCTTAAGATAGGTTTTTCTTATCAGGTCTAGTAATTCACTTCCCAGGAACCTTGATCTATGTGCTTGATATTTTCAATAAAATGGCAAGTCCATGTGGAAACAAATGCAGTGAAGCATCCAGTCATGAACCTGACCTTTTTTTTTTTTTTTTTTTTTAATCATGCTGGTTTGATAACATTTTTGCAATATGGGAGATCATTTTTAACTTAGCCGAAGTGACATTTTCACTTTTTCCATGTACAAACAAAAGTAGAAATGCAATTTCACTATGCCTTACTTTTCCTGCTGAATTACCTAGACCTTTTCTAATACCTTCCCCGAATTATCAAAAGAAAACAAAATTGTTATTTTCTTCATTGCAACACAGTGTTTCTGTACTTCTACATAGAAGTTGGTAGATGTACAATATAAGAATTCACAAAAAAAAGTCACTTTAGCTAGTTTTGATAATGAACAAATACTAATATGTGCTGTTATTAAATAGTTATGGAGTACATAGGACTGTACTGAATATGGACAGGTAAAATACTGTAACACTTTTCTTCAACCGCATTTCTTCAGTTTGCTTTTCATTTAAGAAGTAAGTTGTTTGGAAGCATTTGAAATACTACTTACAAACTCATTTTTGAGGTTGGTGGGGGTTGCTGGAGATGACCTAGTCTAAGCTCTGTCCTTGCTCCAAGTAGGCTCAGCTAGAGTAGGTTTTCCACAACTGTGTCTATCTGGGTTTTGAATACCTCCAAGGATAGAGACTACACAACTTCTCTAAGAAACTTGTGCTAGTATTTGATCGCTGTCAAAGAAAAAAGGTTTGGAGGGTGTTTCTTGTTTTGTTTTGTTTCATTTTTGAATGAAAAACACTTTGATGAAGTTGTATGCATCCCAGTTTGTGTGTATTACCTTGTCTTTTCAGCGGCTGCCACTGAGAAGAGTCAGTCTATCTTTTCATCTATTTTTTTAAATATGTTGAGATCCCCCTTGAACCTTCTCTTTCCATGCTCAGAAATGCTAATTCTCTCAGCCTCTGTCTATGTGACAAATGCTTTAGTCAGCTCTCTTCAGGGTTTTAAGTCACAGAAGAGAAAGCTGTTTCTGTGACATAGATGCAATATTGAAAGCTTCCTAGAGGGATTTATTTTATACATTTATGTTCATACAGTACATACAGTCACTCCTTTTTAGAACAAGAAAAACAAAATGGAAGTTGGAAACTTGATCCTCCTTATTCTTTTTATGTTACTTTGTTTTATTATTTTATTATTTTAAAATGCACAATCCACAGTCAGATGACTGCTGCGAATAGAGTTGTTAAATAGGAGCTGGCATTCAAGTTACCATTGAATAGTGAAGAGATTTTGCATTGCCTTGACGTATAGAAAATGAACACCAACAAAGACATGGGTGAAAAGCTTTATCCAAAGGGAGAGGCAATCCAAAAAGGTTTTCTGATAACTAGTGAAGCTGAGACAGGGAAATGGGAATTTGATGAGAGAGGAGTCTGGGAAGACGGACTTCTACATTTCTTAGTGAACCGTCTTGCCTGAGCTGAGGTGTGCAATCATGCAGATAAATGATAGGCTTTTTGGTGTGTGTGTGTCTGTCCCTTTGGATCTTGGCAAGAAGAACTCTGCTCAGTTGTGTCCTTCTTTCTTATAAAGCTGAGCAACTGTTTTCCTCTGGATCCCTGTAACTGTAGTACTGTGGAAGGAAGCTCCCCAGTGAGGTTCATGCCTTTTCCCTCTCAGCAGGTTCTGTTGCTGTACTATTCATTCGAGGAGGCCTGGTGACTGATGTTAATACTGACTCCAGTCAGGCATAAACGTTCTTCTGAATCTCAAAAGAAGGGAAAGATGCTATTTCTTCTTTCCTTCTTTATCTCTTCTTCACCCAGTGTACCAGGAGTGGTGTGTTATTATAGCATCTTTGAAGTGTGCCTGTTCACCATATCTCTGGTAAAAACAAGCATGGGGAATGGAAGGGGAGAATTTATTTGCAGAGCTATGGATCTGTGGAGAGAACTGATAAAACTCTAGATTGTATGTTAGTACTAATATTTTTTATTACTATCACATAAACTAATTAACAGTGATTGAACTTCTGGTTAGTACTACTCAAATTATTTCTTCAGGATAACTAATTCAACTGTGGCAGTATAAGTGAAGGGAATGAATCCTAAAATATGTATTTAATTAACTTATAGATTAATTACCTCATACTGTTAGCTTTGTCTGGATACTTAGAAATACTGTCTCTTTTAAACAAGCTGGGGAATCTGGCTTTCTTTATTGATGATAATCCTACTCTTTATAAATAGACAGGAAATTACTCTTTTTTTACGGAACTGTTATTTTAAAGAATCCAAGAAATTCCAGGTTTTGTTGGAATTTCTTCAAGATATTCTGATTCTCGATCAGCAGTGTCTATAAGTAATACTTGAGAAAATGTTGTAGATTCAGTTCTTATAGCATGTGAATAATCCTAATCCGTGGTACAATTTATTCCCATCATGTGTGTGAATAAGAGTTAAAGCATTGCATCTGAATTGCTACCAGCAGCTTGAGGATACATCAGCAAATAGGAGAGCCTGGTGAGCCAGCAGAATTCAGTTCTAATTACTTTAATCAATAGGGTCAAAACAGCATCAAATTATCAGTTATATTCAGTCTACAAGATTTTGCAGTGAATGTAAAAGACTGATGCAGGATCTGTGATGATTCAATTTTGCTACAAAGTCTTGTAAATACTTGTGAAAATAATTTCCAGCAGTAATAACTTTGAAGATCACACAACTATTTTTATTTCAGAAATTTTTAACACTTTTATCATTCATTAAGTTTAATGCATTATGTATATACATTCCACTGCCTAGGAACTATAAATCACATGCAGTAAATTACTACTCTCTCAATACAGAAACAAACCTAAGTTGTGAGTTAATAAACTGAAGTACATGTAATAAGAAGTGTCTAATCTGCATGCTTTATTTAGTATTTGACATGTATTTAATAACATTGAATTGATTCTTAGGTTAGGCACAGAAAACCATTGTGTCAAGGGCAATGTGCATTTCATGGGAACAAATACAGAGAAGAGAAGAAACATCATCATGGGATGAAATGGGAAGAGAAGAAACATCATCATCCAGAATTGCAGTATATCTTTAATAAGTCAATACTGACTTTGAAGATTAAGATTTATTGTTAAGAGTGAAATGACAACTCATGACAAAATCAGGCCATTTGCTTCCTTAAGGTATGACAAATCTTTATTTTCTTCTTTCAAAGCCAGATTTAAGCAGAAAATCAATAAATTTCTTGTTACTTAGGTTTACTGCTGCCGTCATTCACATGGGCAAGGCTAATTTCCATTTAAGTGTAAAAAGCAATTAATAATGATTTTCTTCTTAAATTAAAAACATAAGACATAAAGGAAACTGGCATTTCAGAAAATGTTTTATTTTCATTAATGAATAAGGAACTTAATAAAAAGGTATTTCCATTGCATCTGATTATTTTTCTCTGAATTTTTTTGGGGGCTAGCTCATGGAATTATTGATTTTACCATTATAATCCTAACATTACTCCCAAAATTTCTTGAGGAGTGCAAGAAGAAATATAAATACATAGGTTGCTCCAAAAGTAAGGCCTCCTATTTATTTCCGTGGAAACTACAACGGATACAAAGAGCACAATAGCACTATTTGATAGAGCAAATTCTCATCTACAAAACACTATTTTCCAACATAATCACCATCATTAGCTGTGCATTTTCACCAGCAAGAGCTAGTGAACAAAAGCTTGCATGCCACACTAGTAAAAATATGCACCAGTGGAAGTTGATCCATTATTTCACAGCTGCTATTGCAGTGCCATTGTTGAAATACACAACCAACCACCTAACTGTGCTCACATCCACTGCTTGGTCTCTATTAACATTCACCAAGCATCCAGGACCATCAATGGTTGCAGTTTTTTTTCTGCATGGAGAAATTCAATGACACACCTTTTCTTCTCATGCCTTTCCATGGCAGACACCAGTTTATCAGACTGCACCTCTACTGCCATCTGTCACATAGCAACAAACTTTAATGGTGGGAAAATTCAACCTCTTCTACCATACTACCAACATCTACCTCTGACTCTGTGGGTCAACATAATAAAAAAAGGGAAACATTACTTTTGAAGCAGCTCTTGTATTCAAACTTCATATTTCATGGAACTTATCTTGAGAATATTTAATTTGGCCTGTAAACTTCACCACATCTTTTCAGTGATCCAAATTTAAAGTTCATAGGTTCTTTTGCTGAATAAATTGAGATGTTTGCATCTTCTGTGAACCTAGTTACACCATGACATTCAAATTTTCAGTCCATTTGTTTACCTGTTAGTACTTTTCACCAAACATTTATTATTTTTCTCCTTCCTGGACACTGTGTTCTAGAAAGTATGAAGGGTCAGTGAAAGTCCTTGTAGACACGTTTTACAAGTTATCTGTAGATCTTGTTTCACTTCAACTGGACTAGTATTAATACTGCAGTAGTAAGGCAGCAAATTGTAGGAAGACATACTTTCAGCAAAGTCTTTTGGAAGCTTGTCTGAGTGCATGCATCTGTAGGCTCAAGTCACTCCCATGCAGTCTAGACACTATGTCAACACAATGGTAGAGAACAGCCAGAAAAAGTTTACTTCTGAAACCTCTCCATAGCTGAAATGAAAGGTTCACCAGAAGAACTAGAACTACAGCAAATATCATAACTAAGTACTGGCCATAGCAGCTCTGGAATGGTACAGTTCAGTAGGGAATCCCTATAGTATAATAGACAGCTTTCAAAAGAAATCCAGATGTTTGTAACTGTTAATTCTTCCATTTAAGTTTCATAAAGATGTCTTTAAGCTTTGGAGACTTTTTTATGCTTTGGCACTTTCCCTCCCAGGCAGTATACAAAAGTTATACTGTCACTAACAGAGTAAGGTTTTTCTTTTAAAGCATTCAAGCAAATATTACATTTGGGCTTGCCTTCCACCTGATGAAAAACAAAGTTGCCAAGTCTTCTAATGTAATGAAAGGACATTAAATACTTCACGTGATCTTTAGTTCTAAATGAGAACTTTGCATTCTTTAGCATTTTGAAAATGCATTCTGTGTTACACACAAGTACAGTGGTGAAATTCATAGCCATGTAAGATTTTTTGTGAGAAACAGTGTCCAAAGTCACAGCAGGGAGCTGTGGAAGTGCATGCCAGTGTGTTGTTCTTCTCAATACATGGCACTGTATTCATAATTCACATATTTTTCTAAACTTTGCTTTTGAATCTTAAACTAATTTTGAAGAAAACTCATTGTTTGTATCAATGGTCTAATGTATTTCTCTTTTACTTTTGGTCTTCTGTTCTGCAAGTGTTTAGTTTGCTTTTTTTTTTACTGGCTTGACACCTCAGAAGCACTACAAGTGCTACACAGCCAATGCTATGCTACAAACGGTGCAAGTGACTGACTCATTTGTCTGTTGACAAGATTACTACACTGATGGATCAGTCAGGTGGTCTTTGTAGTAAGCTGCATGTTGCATTAGAGGCCTTCCCACTTGTATTTACAATACAGAATTGATTTGCAGGTTTTGTGTCTTATCATGGGCTGTTCACTTAAATTTAAAATGGAGTTTATCTCGACTGCTTGTTCAAGGTCTGTGACTGGAAGATGAGTGGTTTACACTCATCAATGAAGGATCTGGAAGGACTATTAGCGGAACAATGCCTCAGAGGAAGCCTTAATTCAAGAACAGTATGTTGGGAGATTGTCTATACTCTACTTAGAGGAAACTTCACAATTTTCTATGACAATGTTTCTATGCATTGTAGGAATGGTTAAAGGTTTGAGGACCCAGAGAAATTACTGATAATATGAAGTCATACATTAAAAGAAGTTATTTGAATCATTTATAATATTTTGTTCTTGCTGGTGTTTGGAATATCTCTTTTTGAAGAGAGGTTTGAAGGGGAGTGTTTTAAAAACAACACGTTGGTAGTGGTTATAGTTCTACAAACACTGACACAAGAAACTTCATTGTAATTTTATGATCTTCTAATATACATGTATGTCAGTATCTGTTTATGTATGTATAGATTCTGAAAAAAAATAGCTTACGTAATTAAATACAAACAAGAGAACTGTCTTGTCTAGGTTTCTAAAAGTGGAGTGAAAAAAAAAAGTATAGAATGAGCCTTTCAGCATCAGCTGATGATGATTTGGGATGAGGAATGTTTTTTCAGGGATGTTAAATGCTTTGAGATCCTGGACTCCCTGTAGCTGTGATGTATGTTGGTTTGTTTAGCAATTGGAATCCTTATATTACTTTAAGGATCAATATATTAGTTTAGTAGAAGGAATTAATGACTGCTAGTTCTAAAACTTTCTGTTTCAAGTTTTCTTGGTATATGAACAGCCTTGTTTTCCTTAATGATTCTGACCCACAGAAAACACTGGAGTCATAATAGATTACTTTTGTCTTTTTGCACCCACCAGGTACAAGGACATCTTCTTTAGATTTCACCTGTATTATTTTTGAAGTTGCTCAGTATGGCTTAACAAACAATGAAAGTTTGCTAAATTGGGCAGAATACAGCTAAAGATCAGCCAAAATTCTTTTTGATGAAGCTGATGGTGGTCAAATGGGGATAAAATAAGTCGCTGAAGGCCACTATCATGCGTGCCCAGAGGGACATCGGCATATATTGATGAATTCTTGGAAAGGAATCAATATGCATACCAATGCACAGCATATGTATGTCTTAAATGCTTAAATGTAGAACCTGAACTCTAAGAGAGCATGCTTGTTTTGTCAAGTTTTCTGGTACATATCAGGAGGAATAAAGGAAAGCAACTTTCTAACACCACATTAGAGTTAGAGGGTTTTCTTCATGGATTTTGGATGACAGTTGGATATGAAAATAATGTGCGTGTTGTAATTGTATGTACTGCATTGATATTTTAATCAAATAATTACATTTTTAACTTTAGTTTAGTCTTTGAACAAAAGTTTATTCCCTCCTTCTGCTTATGTAGAAATGTAAACTATTTCAAAACATGTTTTAAAGACAACTCCTAGAAAGTTTAATAGCCCTGGGTACCTCCTCTATTGAGCAGACTAAAGAGATTCTATTCTGAGAGTTTTTGGACAGACCTATTTAGTTCTGAGAATTATCTTCATGTTTATCTGTCTCTAGATACTAATTCTAGAAAGCTGTCAATAAAAATACCAGTTTATGGTGTGAGGATAACGTATCCTATAGCCACGGGGATAGGATTTCTGATACACAAAATACTTACATGTACAAAATAGTTGACAGTATGTCAACGCCATAAGGTGTCTAACACCATTAGTTACAAGAAATTTTGCCCTGGTCATATTTTTTGTTTCAAAAGAATACAAAATAGTATCACAAAGCAGAAGAGCTGCATAACTGAGATAGGTTGCTTACTGACAGGTTCAGTACATAACAGTTTCTTCTCCCATTAGGGAAATTCAGCACTCAATGATCCCTGTTTTAACTTGGCCCAACTCTTCTCTTCAACGCTGTAAATAGTTCAGACCCCTGAAGTGAGCTGTAAATTGCTGCAGTTTCATACTTCAGTGCTTTTTACATTTGCTTAGTGTAGCAGAAGTGGTAATACTGCTGTGTGGGAGCCTGTTGTCTGCTGATTAGCTTGGCTGAGAACTCTTAATTTGGTGTAAGTTTGCCCAGCTGGGACCTGAAAACAAGTTCTCATGACATGAGGACCTAACAGTAGAAGAGCAGGCCTGAACTCCAGGTGGAGTGGCAGAACATTCATTTCATTTGGCACTGTCCTTTAATGCCCTTTCTTTTTGAGAGAGAAGGAAAATCGANAAAAAAGAAAAAAAAGAGTATTTTGTTAACAGAGAACAAGAAACATCTAATTCTCTAGCATTTTGTACTGGTGTGTCTCCTGTGCATCTAAATCACATGGGTTTAACATACATTATCAGGATATTCATTTTAGATTAGCAGAATCCGTTTGAAAAACACTTAGAATCTGAATAATGGTACTATTTCAGCTACTAGCTTTAAAAAAAAAAAAAAAAAAAAGGGAGAGAGAGAGAACAGTTGAGTTGAAAGCAGTCTCCCACTGTACCCCATGTGTCAGAACAGAGTTTATAAAGGAAGCAAAAAGGCAGTCCATTGCTGTGAATGGGTGACAAGAGAATATCAAACACAAGCAGGTGCCTTTTATCGCCAACCAGTACTGCTAGTAATCGCTAGCAGAGAAACTTGTTTATAAGAAAATATCTCCGTGAATGATGTCTTTTGTGAGAATAACGTCATGTATGAAGTCTGTACATTAAGCTACAAAATTTCCTGCCTTGTGGCTAAGCAGCTAGAAATAGGATTTGGTGATTGTTTTTAGAGATGTTGATTTGCATAACGTACAAAAAATAATTATTATTTTTAAGGAATTAGATCTGTTTCTCTCAGATCATAGTACTTGGGTTGCTGAACTTCTCTGTAAAACTGAATTCAGTAAAAGCAAAACTTATGATCTAAACTTAAACAAACTTTGTAATAAACACTATATTATAAATTTCATTGAATAAATGAACTAATTTGAGATATTTTGATATTAAACTTCTCCACTTTGAGGGCTCTAAAAAACTTTGACATGACAGTACTGGAGTTTGTCTGCTTTGAACACCTTCAATTTTGGGCGGTTGTGTGAAGAACAAAGAGATATGGAAAATTCAAATCAAAATACTTAAACTAAGACAGAAAAACCCTCAACTTTCTAAAGGTGTTCTAAAGAACAGTGTCTAAGAGAAACTGACTCCTAGTTGAATATTCTTTGATTTTGTCTCTTAACATGGGATGAGGGGGGTGGAGAGCAACAAAACACAAATTTTATTTTTTCAGACTAATACTGGACAGAAAACTGTCCATGATTTTGTTGTTCTTGGAATGAAATATTAATTTTAAATTGGGATATTAAATGCTGTGCTTGGAATTTCTTATGTTTTAGTTTCAGCTGGGATGGAATTGTTTTCTTCAGAGTGTCTGGTATGAAGTTATGTTTTGCTTCCTGGAGGAAAACAATGTTGATAGTTGATAACACACCGATGTTTGTATTTGCTAATAAGAAGTGCTGTACAGAGCCAAGGCCTTTTGCAGGGAAGGGCCCAAGGAGCTTGGAAGGAACAGAGTTAGTAGAGCTGACTTAAAATGGCCAAAGAGATATCCTATACCATATGACAGCAAGTGGAAGGAGTTTTCAAGGGGGTGGTAGTTCTGGCTCTCTTCCACCGCTCAGGGGGCTAGCTGGAAATTGGTGGGGAGGGTCACAAGCAAATCTTGTGCATCACTTGTTATATACATTTTTCATATTTGTTAGCCTTTTCTTTTTCTCTATCTTAAGTAATTTTATCTCAAGCTGGACGTTCTACTTAGGCTTCTTTTCTCTCCCCCATCCCACTAGGAAAGGGGGGGAGTGAGCAAACATCAATGTGGTGCTCAGTCACCTGCTGAGTTAAACCACAGACAGATATTAGTATTGCACTTTAAAAAAGAAATGCACCTAAAATTCAGCATACACCTAAGTAGGTGTTTATGAACTGTGTCTGTTTACCATTTATTGGAGACATACAGCACTAAGAAATTTGCAAATAAAAATTTCCTCAAATTTATGTGCCTGGTGGAAGTGACTTAGCTGTTAAATTTTGCAGAGAAACAGTCTGAGCAGTCTGCTAATAAATGGTGCACAGGGCATTCTGGATTTTCTAATCTTTGACAACATGCAAATTGAGCGAGTATTTCCAAATAAAGACAGGGTATTGTTTAGCCTTGCAGAGTCATAAAATCTTCAGGTAAGTAGCTCCAAGGATTAATTCTGAACTCTAAAGACAAAAACAAAATATTCTGTAATGTTTTTTATTCCCCAGCTTTCAGCAGCTCTATCTTGTTATGTCTTTATCTGCCACATTACATAGTGATCTCCTGTTAAGTCTTTCTGTGTAGACTACTCTGTGTTTGGACTACAATGAAGAGTCCTTACTAAAGTAAACAGACTTCTAAATTGTTCCCTTACCAATGGCTAGGTATTTCAAGTTGCTGGTAACAAATTGTGTAGCCTGGTACTTTTTTTTTTTGCTGTATTCTAAATACAGATCAAAAGAAGTATGTAGAGATTGATAAAGACAGACGTGAACATTTATTTGAGATTTGTGTATGTGAATATGTTACACTTTACTCTTAACTGCAATCTTCTGTGGAAAGCTACTGCTGACTAAGTTGCTCATCTGTATTCTGAATTAATTCCTAAAATATGCAGTTGTGACCATTAGCTTGCTGCTGAGATGCCCATATCAACTGGTCACTCAGCTGTATGCTCCTCTTGTGGTGGTGATTTTTTTTTTTTTACAGTCTGCAATATAAATTGGTCACAGAACTGCTTTGAGAAACTGCTATTAAACATCATCCAAAACTTAGTAAACACTAATATGGTTTTCTTCACCTTTTATCCTTTTTTGAATGAGAACTTTACAGGTAAATCCCGAAATGTCATTAACTGCTCATGGGTCCTGCCCAAAGAAACCAAAGCAAAATATCTGGGAGGTTTAACACCTGTCTGGAAACACATGCTCTATAAGACATGATTCTATTCACCAAGGAACTCCTGTTTTCAAAAATGTAGCACTGTTGCATCTGTTATAATGAGAATTTATTCATATGACAAGTATCCTACATCAGACAGTCTGCCAAATGATTGAAAACAAAATACCATAGCTTCAAAAGTCAGTGAACTGTGATAATTGATTATATACTTGTTCATAGACTGTTCAATCCAGGGCAGTAGTTCATACTAATAATTTCTGCTAACAAATACTCAGAGCCTTTTACTTTTTCTACAGAAAATAACTATGCTGTAGATGCTTGATCACTTACAACTGCTTTCTGAAAATAGTTTGTAAAATAAGCAAGAATAGGAAAATTTTAATAAAGTGAAATCCCATCTATGTGTAGAGTTTGTTCATATTCACTTGAATAAGGGAAATCTACAACACAAAATTAGAGATGGATACTTGTCATCTAGAAATTTTTTGTCTGATTCCTTTTCTGGCTTTCCCTCTTCAGTCTTGCTGCAGTCCAAAACCATAAAGTTGTTGACTGCACAGCAAACTGAAAACCAGTGAAAATGATGCTATGTTTTATAAGCTAGCTGCCTTACTTGTGCCAGCTGTTTTTCCTGTTATCACAGTTGTAGAAATAAGAAACTTATGATACTGCTGACTAGATAGTTTGCAAATGCTCCCAAGAATAATTGTGTTCCTGTAGAGGAGTAAATTCAAAATACAGATTGTTGTGCTTGAATGGGAAAATGGCAAAACGTACCCAGCATGATTCTCAGAACTGTGGCAAAGGAATGGTCAGTAAACTCTTTGAAGTGAGAGAAAAGCGAAAACTTTTCCTTAATGGTTATTTGCAGGAGGTGTGTAGCTGTGATAATTAAAAATTCATGCAACAGCACTGTTACTTCAAGACAGAGACAGACTTCTGATGGTCTGAGAAGCTTGGTGGGGCCACCAATATTTCACCTGCAATCCCCCCAACCCTACTTCTATCTGAAAACACATACCCCAGACCCTCAGTCTCCATGATGTAGTTTGGAGTAGAGGCAACTGTGGTAAGATTTACAAATCAAAGAGTGTGTTTCAGTCTGAAATGTTAAGCTGATTTCATTTCAGTGTTACATTCTACTTTCAGATAATTAATAAGATACTTGTACTCCTGATTTCTAGTTCCATTTGTCTTGGTGTAGACTGGAACAAGATGAGTCTGGCTGTAACTTATGACAGATGTGCTATGCTAAAATTTGGTTTATAAAATAGAATCATAGAATCATAGAATTACTCAGGTTGGAAGGGACCTCAAAGATCATCAAGTCCAACCGCAGCCTAACTATAGTACCCTAACTCTAACAACCCTCTGCTAAATCATGTCCCTGAGCACCACGTCCAAATGGCTCTTAAACACAT
>PPHD01016330.1:2051-15617 GCA_002909625.1 Bambusicola thoracicus
CTGATCACACGGCGCAGGCTGCCAATCGATAACCCCTTCCTTGTAATCCCGGTAATTGTGGGAATCACGGCTCGCTGTTAAAGGGACAGCGGGCTGCAGCGGGGCGCGGCGCGGCACTATGGCCCCGGCTTTGTCTGCACGGAAGCGGGCAGGAGGCCGGGCAGGGCCCTGCCCCACCACGGGGTGCCCCTCTAAGGCTGCACCAGGGCCCTCCCGTCACCTCTTGTCCCCAACCCTGGGCACACAAATGCGCTCCCTTCGCATTCCTCTTTGGAGCACGGAATGGGGCTGGGCACGGTGCTGCTGCCCCTGCCCAGGCGGCACTTGGGCCTAGAGGCTCAGCAGGCCCCGCAGCTCAGCAGGCCTCACGCCTCAGCCAGCTCTTCCCCTCCCCTCCCTGCTCTGCCAGCCTGCACAGGACGCCTTGGCAGCCCCGTGCCGTGATTTCTGTGGCGTTTTGCTGCGTGGCAGAGATGGGCAGGGCCGCCGGGCACTCGGCCTGTGCTGCCCCAGGCCCCGTCCCTTAGCGGGCGGCTGAGGCGGCCCTGGGGGCGCGTGGGCAGCAGTGCTGGGGGCGCGGGGCCGGCTCCTGCCCTCTCGCTGCCGCTGACCATCTGTCATTCAATTAGGGCCGGGAGGCAGCTGAGGGGCTGGGGAGCGGGGCTGGGGGTCAGCGACCCCGCGCACAACGGCCTGCTGCCTCGCAGACGTGAAGAAGTTCAAATGTTAAATGCTCTCCGGCCCCGGCTCATCCAGGGCAGTCGCCTTTGGAGGCGACGGAGGGGTGAAGGGCATCAGTCATTAGCACTTAGATTTCAGCTCCGAGGCTGACCCTGCCTTCTGTTGGAGGATTTTGGCCTGAAAAGCCTTAACCCTTCCTGGGAAGCCGTACCCTCACAGCACCCCCGGGCGAGCAGCCCCATGTTGCTCCCACTGCCCGCAGCATCCTTAGGCCTGGGGTGGCCCCCGGGGTGAGGGGGTCTCCATAGCTCTACCCCCACATCCTCATCCCCAGCCCTGTTGCGGCGGGCACATCCCAGGGCCGGGGAGCCGTGCCCCAGCCCCAGCCCCAGCCCGCTCACAGCTGTGGTCCTGCGGGGCTATATGCCACCCTCCCCTGCCACTGCTGGAGCAGAGCAAATTGATTAATTGAGCTTTCACTATGCTAATTTGGACACTATAAATATTTAACTACCTGCCCTAGCAGCCAGCCAGAGAGGGCTCCTCTCTGCTTTACGTGCCACTTAATCTAAAGTAAATGTTTGCCCCAGAAGTGGCCAGGGCAATCTTAGCATCCCCTTCCTTGCCTTGTCCTCTCCCAGAGGAGATCGGGGGGTCCAGAAGAGGGGGGTCATTGCATCAGACTACTTCCTGAGAGCCTCCCTGATGCCTCCTCGCCTTCGCTGTGCAGAGGCCAAATGGAGGCAGAGATGCGGTGCATCCCAGAGGACACAAACACACTATGCTCTGAGCCTCCAAGCTGCTTGGCTGCCACTGGCAATTCTCACCTCTATTTGGTAAGGGAGAGGTTCCTGACTTGGGGTTTGGGCCAGGAGGAAGGAGCATTCTGCTCCTTTCCAGGGGAATTGGCTCCTGCCTTCCTTCACACTGCAGAGCTATGGGGAGCTGTGAGCTGGCTGGAGGTGCCATGCTCCTGTGGCAGTGCCAGCAGCCCAGCCCCACAGCTGTTCTACCCTGAGTGAGCCTGCAGTGAGTGACACTGCATCAGGGCTGCACTTAGTCAGAGAAACCCATGGCCTTTGTTTTGGGGACAGATGGCACAGCTCTCACACGGCAGCACCTGATACACCCTGCTGTTTGGTTTGCTTGCAGTCCCCTCCTGAAGAGGAGGGGTTTTCTCCATCAGCGTGATAGCACACCACAGGTATTTGCCTGCAATTGCAAAGCTTTGCTGTTTCTGAAGGGCTCCAGCAGCTATTGGATTGCATTGACCATAACAGGTTTATAAGCCATTCACCTTAGAAGGCTGTAGCAGCAAAATAAAATGGGGCCTGGGGTTTCAACCAGCTCAGGAGGGGTCAGCCTGGCAGTTTTACAGCACTGGTATGGCAGCTGTGCCACTCACTTGAAGAAGCAGGCATTGGGAAGCTGCCTTTCTATTATGAGCTCTGGTAATTTGCTAATGAGATGCTTGAGGTGCCTGTTATTTATTCTGTCTTTCCTTGCCCTGAGGAGAAGGGTCCTGGAGCTTGTGCGGCTGTGCGTGCTGTGGCAATAACTGTGGGTGCCACTACCTGAGCATGGCAAGAGCTTGATGCTGATCCCTATGTTACCATAGGGATCACACGGATGCAAGAAATCTCATCCTGGATGATGCTGCCCACTGGAAGGTGGGCCAGCTGCCCTCCTGTAGCCATCCCATATATGCAGAAGCACAGGCACATGCTGTGCTCATTCCTGCTTTGCCCAGTGGGGAAGTGACAGGCTGGAGAGGCTGCAGGGAAGGAAGGAGCCAGCAGAAGGGACTGAGTGCTACAGAGGAGGTGTGTGGCAGCAGTTACTTTGCTATAGGGTCAGATATTGGATTATCAGCAAAAGTTAATCTCAGTCACATGATAGATCTTACATTTGCTGTCATAAAATCTATCATTATTCAATAGGCATGGAAATCAAATTCTTCTGTGGACTATGAAGCAGGAATCTTTTAAAAAAATTCTGTTTGCTGTGACAGACGGCGTATTGATCCTCAGTTTTGAGGCCTCACAGACAATCCAGAGATGTTTGTGAGCACCAGCAAGCTTGGCTGTGCTCACTGTCCACAACCAAGCCTCACCGAGCGGCTGCACACGCTGCTTCCCAGGCAGGCAGCTTGTCTTTGCTTTGCTTTAAATACAGCAGCTTTGTTAAAGACAAATAATGAGGAAACTACATAACGCTGGCCTGCCTGTGGTGACACTGCTGTCTGCAGTGATGCTCACGGAGCGCAGCGACGAAGCCCTCCTTGTGCCACGGCGAGGTGGTGCGAACCATTGGGAAGAGCTCTGCAGGGGAGGGCCTACGGGCTGCAGGTGCACTGCGAATGGCTCCAGCTGCCCTGGAGGAGGTGTGCAGCCATTTCAGGTGGTCTGCAGTACAGCACTTACAGACTTGTCTGTCCCAGTCCCCTCCCAGGATGCTTGGAGGCAGCCCAGGAGCTGCCGTGGCTCTTCAGTGCCCAGGCTGAGCTCTGGCACCGGGCGCTGGTGCCCTCCAGCTTTACAATTAATGTGGTCTCTAATCCACGCATATTTTAAAGTGTAGGGATCCCATAAATCCTTTCACATCTGGGACCGCTTGCAATGATCAGTGTCAGGAGTTTACAGAGGAGCTCGCCTAAGATCTAGCGCCCAGAATTGATAGCAGCTGCAATTCCAGGGAGGAGGATAAGCCGAATCCTGATTCGATTCTCAGGTGTTTTCAATTGTATTGCCAGCAAAAAATTATTGTTGTTAAGTGATTCTTCTAGTCTGCTTGTGCCTTTTGAAGTTGCCTTTATTTCTTTGAGCTTGGATTCCTTGAGATCCTATTGCTGTTCCGTCCCCAAGCCCGCATGTATCTAATAAAGCTGACAGCTTCCCAGCAGATGTCTCCATTTTCTCCATTTTATCCTTTATTGAGGAGTTGGACTTCACTGGAGAGCATCTTAGCGTGTGGGGCCAACACGGCTCTTCAGAGTGCTGCTGGAGGCCAAACTCATCTCTGGCAGCTGTGGAGGAGCAAGCGGGCATTGCCCAATGCAACAGCGGTTGGAATGCCCTGCAGCCCACTTGCCCTTCATTTTCTCTTCTCCCACTTGCCCTTGGGCAGTGCACCGGACAATACTGGCTCCCATCTGACTGCAAGTGCAGGGCTGCCACTTCGGGAGGTCTCAGCCATCCCACCTCACTGTGAGCACTGTCCAGCACCACCATCTCCGTTCCTCATTTGGGTCTGTGCTGGCACAGCAGGGAGCACCGCAAAGCAGAGCCTTGAGGGATGGGCTCCACAGCACCTTGTGCATTGTCCCAGGCCACAAGACATGCCCCTTGCTCGCTGCCGAGCCACCAGTAGGCCCTCTCCTGGCTCCCTTGACTGCCCTGGTTTGCACTGAAGTGCCCACATCTGAATGCCTTGTGAGCGGGAGAAAGGAACATGGAGGTGATGGGCAGCATCTGTAATAGGAAATTGCTGTCTGCAGATGTGTGTGAAGGAAAGCCTGTGTCAGACAATGGTATCAAGGGATAAATTCCACAAGTGAGTGAATCCATCTGAGTGTAAGACACAGGTTGTGTGTTTCCCAGGAATAAGCTGAACAGCTCCAAGGCCATCACTCTATCAATGACATGGTTTCCTCGGCGTTGCCCATGCTTATTCAGTAAGAGAGAAGGCAACAGGCAGATAAACAGATGTTTGGCTCCTCTTGGCCCAGGTTTTGAACCTTTACCACTTTTGCAATTAGGTGGAGCTACGCTGGGAGTTTTGCTTGAATAAGGAATAGCAGAGATCTTGATGGTGTTCCTCAGAAGGAGCAATGTGAGAATGTCCAAGTGGGAACACCTCCTGGAAAACGCGGTATTTCCCCCTGCCTTGCCCTGCAGGATGATGGGGCGCCATGGAGATGCTGCAGCTCCTTTAGAGCAAAGCCGTCCCTGTGAGTACTGCAGAAAGCAGCTTGCCACCACCTCCAAGCATAGAAATTCCTCCTGTCTCTGCTTTGAAGAGAGGGAAATCTGACCGCTCCTTCTAATCTTCCCCCATACACCTGGTGTTGCAGGGACCAGTGACAACCTGGCCCTGATAAAGACTTCAAGAATGGACCTATTATCTATATCCTAGAAACACTCCAATCATGTGGGAATAGTTAGAGGTAAGAGAATACCTAACAGGTCATCTGTCTTTCAGCTGCAGGCAGCGGGAGGTGGAAGCAGGTCGGCACAGCTGGGTGCTGCCATCCCGCCGGCGCCTGCCATGCCGCTGGGCAGAGCCGTGCCGGGCTCAGCACTGCCTGCACCGTTCCCTCTCAAGTTCTTTGTCCACGGGGGTTTGTCCTCCAGCTTTGGGAGCCCAGGCAAAGCGTTGCAGCTGCTTCCTGAGCGATGGAGACCCAAGATCAGGGCTGGCTGTCCTGCAGGCATGCAGAGCGTGTACTTTCCTCGATACGCTGAGCTGGCTGGCTGCACTGCCGAGCCGAGCCGGGTGTGTGCCGAGGGATCAACCCCTGCTCGGCCAGAGGCAGCGTGCCGCACGCTGTGCTCCTGCAGCAAGCCGAGAGCATCAAGCAAGTCCCAGCTTCACCTGCTTCCCATCCCAGGGGCAATCAGCCATCTGCAGCTCTGCTGCCTGGGATGCACAGGAAGGGAGAGTTCATTAGCAATTTATACGTTTGGTTTGCCTCCTAAAATGGATCCTTCCAGCAGTAAGGATGTGTCAATTCCCTGTTGAGATGCTCCTGCTCTCACTGCAGTGGCTCCCAGGCAATCACTGGGCTCCAGCTGCAGTTGCCACGTATGTAAATGCTGTAAATAAGCCGCAGGGGCAGGGTCATCTAAGCATTTTGTTAGGTTCTGCCCCGTCGGCCTTATTTCACGGATTCAGACAGAATATTAACGCGTTTGCATATGTAAATGTGTTAAACTGAGCGTCAGCTGAGGAATGCATTAAACCCCGTGGTCCTGCCGAGTTGATTTAATCTGACATCGCCTCCATTAAAAAAATAAAAAGCATCAGTTTTCCCTTTTGACTTGATGTACAGTAATTAGCTTGTTAGAACAGGAAACACCTCCTTTCATAATTGATTTTGCACCCCTTTTACTTGGGTATCTCTGACAAGCTGTTTCTCGTTCCCCAAGGACGCCATCAGTACTTCCCATGCGTTTGGAATTTCATGAATGTGAATAATGAATATGATTTATCCCTCCCACGCTCCCACGCAGGGGTAATGCATGTGGCCAATTTGCGGGCCGGGCCTCTCACCGTACAGCTGGGTGTGGAGGTGTGAGCACGGTGCTGTGCCGAGCCCGGAATTCGGGCGCTGCTCCGCAGTGATGCTCTGGCTGCAGCAGGGAGTGGGTTGCGCTGCATGTTTGTCCACCAAGGAGGAAAGAACGGAGGGAGGTTTTCTGAATGGCCATGTGTATCTACGTTCACATGCCAAATCCGTTGCTCATTACAGCTGGCACGGTGCCTTCGTGGGCTAATGTGTTAATAATGTGTAATGTTTCTCTTAGGCAGTGGCACTGCTCTTCATTAGCGCTCTCCAGCCCTGTCGCTGTTGCTTAGCTCCACATTTTGTTTCTGAAGCCTGAGTGAGGGTATTTGAAATCAGGATTTCAGATCTGCTAATACATGTCACACACTCTTTAAAAATGGATTTTAAAAGGGCCTCAATAATTTTATGGCTACTAATAACATTTGTAGCTATGTGAGCTAAGCTAATGATAAGAGTAATCAAATTTCATGTTTCACGGCATAAAACGAGCAACTGCAGGGGTCAGGGAGGCTGCCTGCCTGCCCTCCTCCCCCGGGAGCCACCTTCCCAGTGCCACAGCAGCTGAGTGGGGTTGGGGTCTGTGGCCGCACAGTGCTGCGGGACAGATCGGGGTCTCATGCAGGCCCAGGGCCTTATTTATACATATGGGAATTCCTACTTTGGTTGGCAGACAGAGCAGAACAATATGCTTCCTTCACCCTGATCATTCACAGCCCTGGCACTGAGTACACGGGACAGATTTGTCCCATGTTCTCGGGCTGTTTCCTTGGACACCCATACCCCATATTTCTAGCATGACCCCATACCTTCTGTGTGAACTGCTTTATCATAGAATCATACAATCGTTTGACTTGGAGGGGGCCTTTAAAGGCCATCTAGTCCAACTCCCCTGCACTGAACAGGGACACCTACAGCTCCATGAGGAGCTCAGAGTCCCTCCAGGCTGACCTGGTGTCTCCAGGGATGGGGCACCCACCACTCTCCAGGCAACCTGTGCCAGTGCCTCCCTGCCCTTCCTGTAAAAGCTTCTTCCTTATATCAAGTTTACATCTTCCCTTCAGGATTTTCCATCAGTGCTGTGCCTGCAGCTGCAGCCAGGCAAGGCAACAGCAGCTGAGCTCAGGGCTCCTTCTGCTCAGGACTCTCAGGCTGCGCATTGCCGTACAGTGCCTCAAGCATTTTCTGGCACCCATATTTTTAGTGCAGTGTGTTTTCCACAGCCTTTTAGTGCTCTGCGCCAGCCATGTACCGATGAGCCTAAAAGGATTCACTTAACACAATGCCTAATAAGCTAAACAGGAGATGCTCTGAGTAAAAACCCAGCAGCGCCCATTGATAAACTCAGTATTTTTTAAAGAGGGAAATAGCCGAGCTTCGTTTAAAGGATTCTTCTCTAGAAAATACCTAATTTTCTGGAGCCCAGGGCAGTGCCTGGAGGAAGTGCCCCATGCCGCTGCCCTTCCCCTCACTGCTGGGCTGTGAGGGGTGTGTGCCGGTGGGTGCAGAGCCGTGCCCATCTGGGGGCATCAGGGATCCTGGCAGGAAGGCCGAGCTAAACATCCCTTAATTGAGGCCTTCAGAGCGGTAAGTACAACACCGCACCACCGTGTGTAGGGGATTTGGCGTATCTCTACCATCAAGGCTACATTTGTCTGTAGGATTAATCAGTTTTTGATCCGGAGGGTTTAAGAGAGACAGCTTACTAGCAGTGTGCCGCCCAGCTCTCCCAGGCTGGCAATTAGCTGCCTTTGCTCGTATTGTCCTGTTTATTGTGCCCTTCTCCATCCCTTTTTTTTCTTTCTGACCAGCATGTTAATACACTAAGTCATTTCTAATCAATTTTAACTGTGCTTTTAGGAGACTTTTAGCAGAGGATTTTTAGGAAAAGCTTTATATTGAACATGGAAAATGAATGGGCAGAGCACGTCTGTAGATGATGCTTTAAAGAATTCTGTCATGAAACTCCAAGAGGTCGTTTTGCTCTATTTCAGTGCTTTATCTCTGGACTTGCTGAGGTTCTCCTGCTTGCCAGCAGGCCCTCAACACCCTGAGTGATGCCCATTGCCACTTAATTGCAATACAAACAAGCTTCTTCGGGGTAATGTTTGACCTCATATGCAAGAAGAGCTGTCCAGGCCCCTTGGAGCCTGAGAACAGCTCCTTGCAGGCTGCCCCTCCTGCCTCACACAGCTCTGGGGAGCGGAAGCTCCTGCCGTGTCCCCCAGGCAGCGTTTGCTCCATCACTGCAGGCTGGTGCAGAAGGACCATGTCTCTGCCCTCTTTCCCTGTGTGCGGTCTGAACACAGGGGACAGGCAGGGAGCTGGCCTTGGGGCCTCCAAACGCTGATTGAGGCAGTGGCTGGGAGCTGTCCCTGCGCTGTGACGCGTGGGATTGCACACCTGTAGGACCTGGAGCTGCTGGCATCAAACACTGCTTGGCAGAGCCCCACGGCACTTGGCCACCTGCCTGCGGTCTGGAACTGCCCAAAGGCACCTGGTTGCTGCCTCGGGGCTCAGCTTTCCTATTTCCAGGCATGACTGTGTTGCAGGTGTCCTTGGCCAAGCACGCTCACTGCTCTGCTCAGTGACTTGTGGTCATGGTGCCGACTGCCTACGTGAAGCACTTTGCTGCAGTCCGAGGATGAGCATACCTGCAGGCTGAGCACTGCTGTGTACAGTTGGCTGCTGTAGCTGTGGTGCGCAGAGCCAAAGCTTGTTGAAATAGGTGGGAGTGCTGATCGACTACAGCCGGTTTTGGATCAGATGCTAACAACTATAATATCCTTTTTGCCGTTGGACACCCCTGGAGTGGACTGGTGGACACACTCTGAGCTGGAAGCAGTGTGGGCCACTCTTCCCGCTGTGGGCAGTCCATCTTCTTTTTTTATTGGCTCTTCTTTTAATAAATGTAACCTTTTCTCCTATGGCTTAGGCATTCTGTTGAACCATGCCGACAAATGTTCTCAGGTTTTTAAAATATTCACTATTAAAGAGATCAGGCCAGATGTGTTCTGCTGCCTTCATCACTCTAGGTTGTGTACTCTATGTTGAAATGATTATTGTCATCACCCGGTGAAAGGCAGCTGATGAAAGACTCTCTCTCCCTCTGATGAGCTATCCATCTGCCCATGCCTGGTGCAGAGTGCACAGGTTTTGTTTTTGAGTGATATATTGCTGTGTCAAAGTGGCTTATGTGCTGCTTAAACTTGCGCTGGTGAATGATAGAGAGTATGTATTAAACAACCTCATTGCGGCTGCAGCTGTATTTCTCACCTCCAGCTCTGGGAGCACAGCGTGGCCCCGAGCGGCCCAACAATAGCAATCCTTGTGCCAGGCTGCTGCAGCCCACTGGGCCTGGGCACGATGCTGCCAAGGAGTCAATGCTGAGAGGGGAAGTCTTGGGCTGGAAGTAAGCTGGCTCTTCGTATAACTCATGGAAGAGTGCCTTGGAGCCCAGCTGGCTGATGCTCACAGTACTGGTGTTCGCACTTCTCCCAGTTTTCAGCTGCAGCACAAGCAAGAGACCCAACAGCATCAGGCTCAGAAAGGATTCTCCGGGTATGTCTGGTGAGTGTTTGTTCTCTGGTACTCCCATCTCAGCTCCTTCTACTCTGCTTTGCTCTTTGTTTTTTTCAACCATTTGCAAAGCTCATCAAAGGCAAATAAGGGATAGGGAGAAGAGTGGCTGCAATGTTTCCATCTTGGATCCCATTCCCCAAACCACATCCACAACACCTAGAGATGAGCAAAACAAGTTACAAACACCGCTTTGCCTTGAAAATGTCCTGAACGGAAAATGCAGTTCTCTGGGTTCTCTCCACTTCTGCAGCCCTCCCATGTTGCTGTGAATTCCCTCCAGGCTGAGCAGAGCCCCTCATGCCAACAGGACCTTTCCAACCAGAGGAGAGTAATTAAAAACCCCACACAGACATTTTCTCTCTGTAGCGACACAATCAAATACTTAACCAAAAATAATGTAATGAAAAGCCTGGGTCACAGAATGGAGTGCTGCAGCCTGGAAAATCAGTGTTCTGACCTTCTGCATTCCCTCTATTAGCGGAGTGCTGTGCAGTGAGCAAACCCTATTTCTTACAACAAAGAAATTTAGCAGTCTGTGAGGCTGTGTCACCTTGCTGGCAGAAACACCGAGCGGCAACAGCGCTGAAAGTCAACACTAATAGCTGACACCAAATTAAACTGCCAGAGTTTGTGTGATGCGGTTCTGTCACCCTCCGACAAGTTTGATGTGAGCGCAGAGGCTTCTGCTGGAAGCTCATCGGTGGAGCTCACAATGCATCATCTTTACATATCTGTCCATCTGCGTCTGCCAGCAACAGGTGCGGCTCTGGGGCTGGGGCTGCAGGTTGCCTCACCTCCACGTACAGCACATTGGGTGCCTCAGCACCTGCAGTACCTCTGCTCTGGTGTCTATTTGAGCATACGGTATAACACACCATCCTCATAAGGTAGTATGCATCAGACCCTATTTATTCGAAGGTGAGCTGTATCAGATGGGAATACCATCATGATGTCCTGCAAGAAGAGCCTTGTCTCACCTTATCTCCGAATCCTCCACTTATACACCATCAGCCCAGAAATACTGTGCAGTGCTCAGATGGCCCTCTGCACCAACAGAATTATGACGATGATAGATTTCCACCTCTGGAAGAGGACTGAGCACTGTGCCAGGTCCGAGGGCAGAGGAGCACATCAGACCTGTGCCATATCCTTTCGTGTGCCCTCCCGGCAGGCAGCAGGCACAGACAGTTTCTGAGTTGCAGAGGGGACCATCCCACCTTCCTGTGATCAGCTATTTTCTAAGCAATGAACAGCATGTCTTAAGGTATATCTGCTGGCACTCGTGGTCAGGTGAGGCTTTAAGTTGGACGAGTTAAGGTGGATCACGAAGCACGATGGCCCATAACACACTGCCCCGCTGTGTCCGAACCCAGTGCACCAAACTCCACCCAGCACCCCGCTGGGAGCCGCGGGGCTGTGCGCACAGGGATGAGGGCTCCCCAGCTCTGCCCAAGAAATATTCCGTTACTGAAATAAGCTCCCTGCATTGTCAGATCCCGGAGCACCCTCTTCTGGCTCCTCCCTGGCTGCAGCCACCTCTCCCGCGAGCCCACCGCAGCGGGTGCACGGAGCAGCCCCCGCCAGCTCTGGTGCCTCCGGATCTCTCTGTCTGCGGCCTCGTGCTGTGCTTGGGATCCAGCCACTCCTCCTGCCCACACCGAGTCCCTTCACAATTAACCTTTACATGCAACCTTTTTTGAGCAAAATCCCTTTTCTTATTTTTCAGTGGGTGATCATGGAAAAAAGAAACCTGACTTTGCACATGTTACGTGGCCCCGGCCATGGCTCTCCAGAGGTAGAACCGAGGCTGTCGGTGTGGGTGCACCGAGCAATGGGATGGCTGCAGCACAGCAGGCAGGGCCCCAAACCAACCCTGCCCTGCGGTGCCCCATAGGGGCTCCGGTTGGGTCTCAGAGCTGCTCCCCTCTTCTTGGTGCCCTCACAGCGAACCTGGAGACATAACTCACAGTGTGGGTGGGCAAAACTCCCGCTAAGAGCTAATTAACCGCTGGGATTAATATTTCTGTTTTAGGGTCCACAAATGTCATTATACCATTATAAAATAAACTCCTGAAAAATAATTCATTTTAAAAATAATACATCGCTTTCCTTTTATCCAGTAGGTTAAAGTACTTTGTTCCCCGGTACCAGCTTTAAATTTTTCATGTCAGGGTGAAAAGCAATTTTTTAATTATAATTTTAATGCATCCGACCATATTTCGTAGCGATACATTTTGAACCCAACTTGTAAAGGTGTCAGAAGGAAATACGGCTATTCCATAGAAGTACCTGAGCCATAAGCACACGGTTGAAATAACATAGTGCTTTTAAAAGTGCCAATTATTTATTTTAACTGTGATATTACGTCTGTCATTAGAGCTGCATGAAATATTTGATGCGTTGTCAGGAAGGGCCCAAATTCAGCTGTTCCAGAGTTGACGCAATTGGCACAAAGGCGAGGAACTGGATCACAGCTCCTCCTTTTGCAGGTCTGGTGGCAAAGCCAGCCCTAAATCCACTCAGCCAGCCTCCCTCGCTCTCCCTTACCAGTGATGGGGCTGTGCTGCCTCCAGGAGCATGGCACGCTGCTCCCCTTCAGACAAACATCTCTTTCCCCATTTATGATGGAGCAAAGGTTGAAGATAGCTGCTCCAGCACTTCCACGGCTCCACTGAAATTGTATGCCCCTGGAATTGCTGTCAAGTTTAATGTTCTCGTTTCACGTAACGAAATAGCAATTGTTCCAGCCCTGCAGGCTGAATGAATTCACGCTGAAAAAGATTGAAAATTTTAGGTGAAATTTTAGAAACTGCTCAGACCTTCAGCCAGGGGTGTTACGTCGGATTAAAAGCAGAGATAAGAGGTATTTACTTGGAAAACTGAGCACCAGACATACCTGGAGAATTGTTTCTGAACCTAATACCAACGCATCTGAGAGGGGAAACCATCAGAATATTTACCCTTTTGTGCAGCTTCATCGACCTTTTCTTACAGCCTCTTGTTATCTTTTCCCTTTACAGGTTTTAGTATAGATCCTCGGTTATAAGTCTACAGTTCTCTGACATGTTACTGTTTTGTAGAAAGGAAGGTCTTTCTGTTTTACACCTTTTAAATACACAACCTCAAAATGATCACCCCTTCAGTAGTATTTTTACATAAGCTCGGTCCAGCAGACAGACCTCGCCTTGACTTTGATGGGTACAAAAACCACAGGTGAACTTTAAGGAGAAAATGTTACTAAGCATTGAAGGTGACAGTTTGATGTTCACAGCACCTTCAGATCTGACGGGGCTGGGGATAACCTAAATGCCAAGCACATGTCCCTGGAGGCAGTGGCTTGTGGGCAGCGGTCTGGGAGGACCTGGCCACTGAGAAGCACTGCTCCTTCCCCAAAGAGCGCCACAATAAATGGGACAGATAAAGGAACAGACATTTTAGTGGGGTCTGTTGTGACAGGACAAGGTGAAATGGTTTCAAACTAAAAGAGGGGAGATTTAGATGGGATATAAGGAAAAGGTTTTACGATAGGGGCAGCAAGGTGCTGGCACAGGTTGCTCAGAGATGTGGTGGGTGCCCTGTCCCTGGAGACACCCAAGGTCAGGCTGGAGAGGCTCTAAGCACCTGATGGAGCTGTAGGTGTCCCTGTTCAGTGCAGGGAAGTTGGGATAGATGGCCTTTAAGCATTCCTTCCAATTGAATACATTCTATAGAATCACAGAATCATAGAATGGCTTGGGTTGGAAGCGACCTCAAGGATCATCAAGCTCCAACCCCCCTGTCACATGCAGGGCCACCAACCTCCATATCTAATACTAGACCAGGGCCTCACCCAACCTGGCCCTGAACACTTTCAGGGATGGGGCATCCACAGTGTCTCTGAGCAGCCTGTTCCAGCACCTCACCACTCTCTTGGTAAAGAACTTCCCCCTGATATCCAACCTAAATCTTCCCTCCCTCAACTTAAAACCATTTCCCCTTGTCCTGTCATACTCATATGACCCTGTGATCACACTCATTGC